>JABUQX010130448.1:0-2500 GCA_015478945.1 Trachelipus rathkii
TTTTTTAATATATATATATAATATATTATATTTATATATAATTAATATATATATATAATATAATAGTATATATATATTAATTTTATATTTTCTATATATTAATAACTATAATATATTATTATTATAATTATTATATTATTATTATGATATATATTTATAAATATATAATTATATCTATAAATATTACTATTATATACATTTTAAAACTTATTTATTTATAATATATTTATAAAACTTATTATTATATTATATATTATTAAAAAATTATATAATATCATATAATTATTGAACTATTAATATCTATATATACATCTAATATATAATTATTATAAATTATTAATATATATATATTAATTATATATATAATATATATAATATATTATCTATATATATTATATATATATATAGTATATATATATTTATGCAGCATATGTATTGCTCGGCGCCTGGGCTGGAGATTATCTATGAGGGGTATGAGGAGGAAAAGAGATCGGCGTGGCCGGGTGCGAACGCATACCGCGTTAGATAGGAGTAGTGTTTAAAAAAGACTGCTATATCATAGCTTATTCGTATCCTCTTATATATCTATTAGTCTCAGAAATTGAACTACGAATAAATTTGACATTCATTGGCAGGAATGCACTTTCTATTTTCTGTATATATAGCTATTGTATTTTTATGTTATTTTTTTTTTCGAGGGCAAGTTTACTTTGTATATATTATTGATTGACCGATTCTATTTAGAGATATCATATTTCTTCATTATCATATTGATTATTTCATATTATTTTACTTATTTCTTTGCTATTCATGTATTGTCTTCGTGTCACCGTACTGTATTGGAGTTAAAACTCATAATTACGTGCTTAGTTTCGGTAGGTTTTATGGTTTCCGTCGTTAGGAAGACTTTAAAAGAAAATCTTTCATTCGCGTGGTGCGATAGATTCTTCTTTGCTCAATCATATGATGCAGAGGTTTGTGCCTGCGTCGGTTCGTCTTTCCGTTCAATCAAAAGCTCATCACATTATTGGGTTTAACTACTCTATGCTTTTTGTGTCGTTATTATTTATACAAGATTCGATCAAACATAACAGGATGTGTTTGCGTGGAGAAGCCGCAGTTCATCTCTAAATCGGTTCACCAAACCGACTCTAGCTCATCACTCGTATACATTGTATATTGAATTTTGAACAAGATTACAACCAGTTCGCAAACCTTTCACTCGGCACGAACACGGTTCACCAAACCGGCAGCTAATCGGCTTCCAGCTCACCACTGGTAAATTTAATATATTTTGAAATTTTGACCTCTCTTAACACCTTATTTATAATAGGTGATTCATGATTTTCATAATCCACATAAAATCGGCGTATCCTCAAATGTGGATGTTGATGCGGATATCCGTCCATCTCTACAATCAAACGTACTTCTTCGAAATTTGTTGTCCGAAACTAAACCATTAGAATGTAAAAGCAAAAAAAAAGATCGGAACAAGGAGATCCTGAAGGAGCTACGAATTTTTTTGTTTTGAAGAATAATAAATAAATAAATAATAATATAAAATAATAATAATAATAATAATAATTAATAATATGAATAAATCTAATAATAATAATAATAATAATAATAATAATAATAATGAAGAAGTTTAGTATGCTTGTCAATTTTCAAGAACTATGATTGACATTCATAGCAACGAATGGAATTTTCCATAGTTCTTCTTCTTCTTCTTCTTCTTCTTCTTCTTCTTCTTCTTCTTCTTCTTCTTCTTTTCTTCTGTTCCTTCTTCTTCTTCTATAATTACTATTCTTACCTGATTTTATTATGATTATTTTATTTATTATTATTATATATTATATTATTATTATCTATATATTAATTATATATTATTATATTTATTTATATTATTATTATTATTATTAGTAGTCATAGTAGTAGTAGTATGTAGTATTATGAATGGCGATGGTGTGTGTGTATTTATATTAGATTACGTTAGTAGGGGCTTGGATGGAAAAGAAGAAGAAAAAAAAGGAAGGATTTGAGAGAATTAGGAGTGAGATCTTAGAAGAACTGGGTTCCAAGGTAAAGTATGTGAGTACACTTGTGAGAGTCAGTCAGTTGAATGAGAACGTGTTGATACTGAGCAAATCTGGACGTAAATGAAGCAAGCATTTGTTAGCAGTGTAAAAGAAGTATGTGGGCGTGCTAAAAGGAGGGAGTAAGAATGTCAATAGTAAATTGTGGAATGAAGAGTTAATGCAAGCAGGAAAAAGGAAAAAGATGAGTAGTTGAATATACTAAAAGCCAATGATGAGGTTTCGAAAGAAAGGTGTATGGAAATGTATTGGGAGGAAAATAAAAATTCCAAACGTTGCATAAGTAGGATTAAAAAACGGGTAAGTGAAAGGTTTGGAAGGATGATAAATGGGAACCTACAAGGTAATAGGTGCTGTTTTGGAAGGAAGTACGAATGGTTAAGAATGAGAGTACGTGGGATCTT
>JABUQX010130448.1:10000-15000 GCA_015478945.1 Trachelipus rathkii
ACACAAAGGGATATAATAAAAAAAAATGTTTTGTTTGTAAAAGTAGTAGTGTTTTATTTTCTGAATGTAATACGGAGAGTCTACTTCTATGTAAGAAGAATATGAATGTGCGCGCAAGAGGAGGTGAACCATTGGGCACTGGAATGTAATGGGATGTACACTACACTTCAAATGCACAACGGAAGGTAATCTCATCGCCTCGAGAGTGTTATTTTCTTCTCTCTCGTATGTATATATATATATATATATATATATATATATATATATATATATATATATATATATATATATATATATATATATATATATATATATATATATATATATATATGTGTGTGTGTGTGTCGTGTGTGTCGTCTGTCGTGTCTGTTTATGTGGTGGGTGCGTGTGTTTCAGTTTAAGCAATAATAATAATACTACTACTACTACTACTAATAATAATACTAATAATAATAATAATAATAATAATAATAATAATAATAATAATAATAATAATAATAATAATAATAATAATAATAATAATATACAGACTTTACTGTAAGAAGACAAGATTATAAATAGCGAAGGAGAATCTAAAAATAAAATGTATTAACCTCTATCTAATAAAAATTTGCCAAAAAAGAAACTTCAAATTTTTATGACCTAATTACCTTCATTCTATAGTTGAATAAGAATAAACTATTTATCTAGCGTTGTAACTCAAGTAAATTGTAAATTGATGTGCCAGTTTTTTTTTTTTTTTGTTTTTTTCTTTTAACTTTTTTTAAATGGTCAAATTGAAAAGGGATAGTGATAGAAGGCAGAAAGAGTGGTTAGATTATTTAATAAAGGGCTGATATATATATATATATATATATATATATATATATATATATATATATATATATATATATATATATATATATATATGATATATACTATTATATATCTCTATATATATATATATATATATATATATATATATATATATATATATATATATATATATATAGTATACACAATATAACTGGTGACTTCGCCTACCACTTCTCTATCCAGAATAACCCTAGCAAATGGTGCAGTTTCCTATCCCCGTATCCATGATAGTCTTGGGAGGGAGGGAGGGAGTTGAAATTAACATACTAAACTTTTCTCAACTTTCTAATCCTTTTCCCTGTATTGTTCAACTCTTTCCACTCCTGTGTTTCTCTGATCACCTTTTCCATTTTGCATCCTGTTCTATTTCTTCAAATCTTCCTTAGGGAAAGTCCAGTATAAGGGGTGGAGACGATTTTGACATTTCGATGCTGATAACTTGACGGACTTGCGGGACCTACTTCTTTAATTTCCTCTACAATGTTTGCTGCGTCAGTAGAAGGGGTACAGTCGGAGTTTGCAGAACGCATAACTGAGGCGATTTTCTTTTAGCATTGAGGCTTACATTTCACATTCTTTTCCTTCAATTAAAACTGCTGTTACTTAGTTTAACTCTTCTTCTCGTACAATTGGCCGCAGTGATTGTGACTTCAAGAGTTACCTTCGTCTTTTTATTCCAGAAACTCCTGCAACTTATACTTCATCCCGGGATGGTGCAAAATCTTTTCTCCGGGACACTAAAAATTTGTAGTTATCTTTCTGGCTTCTCTCCCTCAAGCTCTTTCTGCATTTTGTAAAAAATTTCAATTCTAATTTTGTTAATATATTTTTTTCTTCTCTACTACAGTATCCCGGACGGCACAAATTCCATTTTACCTTCTGCTGAAGCTGAAAGTTTCGGTCAAACCTTTATCTCTTAATTCCACTCTTGACTATTCCGGAGCTAGTCCTCCTTCACCATCCCCTCCAGTTAATTTCTGATTAACGTTGTAATTTCTTCTAAAGATTTTATTTCTACTCTCTCTCTCTCTCTCTCTCTCTCTCTCTCTCTCTCTCTCTCTCTCTCTCTCTCTCTCTCTCTCTCTCTCTCTCTCTCTCTCTCTCTCTCTCTCTTTGAGCTTAACAATAAGGAGATGTATGATCGTGCTGGTATCCCACCTATGGTTCTTAAGTACTTCCGAACTTGCACCCTGCCTTTGGGGAAACTGTTTCGACCCTGTATTTTCAACTCGACTTTCCTTCCTGTTAGAAAATTGTGGTTCACTCAACCTCTGCCGAAAAATTGGGAACCCCATTTATACTGTAGAACCCCTCCCACCCTTTCAATTATCATCTTATCTCATTAACCTCCATTCTATCCAGATTTTTAAATCTATTTTTAATGGGGAAGATTTTGAAGCATCTTTATTTTTTTTAACCTTATTTCTGGTAGCTAGTATGGCTGTCGTGAGGAGGGCTTTACTGGTGTCTACTGGTGTCTACTGGTGATCTTTCTATCTCTCTGATTCTTGATTTTTCTACTCTTCACCATTTCAGTAAATCTTTTCCTGTGGAACTAAACAATCGAAAGCCTTTGAAAGAGTGGTACAAACCTTTGATTTCCAAATTTCTCTCTTTCTGGATCTACCCTTCGGTAACTTTCTCTCTGATTTCCTTTCCGATCGTCCTATAGCAGTGGGTGTAGACGGCCACAGTTTACCCTTTAAATCCATTAATACTGGTGTTCCTTAGGGTTCTATGCTATTTCCCAACTTTTTTTTGTTTACTTTTTATTAATGATCTTCTCAATGTCACTTTATCGCTATACACTCTTTGCTCTAAAGAATCTACCCTTGATTACTCATTACTCTAAAGAATCTACCATTCATTACTCTAAAGAATCTACCCTTCATTACTTCATTACTCTAAAGAACCTACCCTTCATTACTCATTACTCTAAAGAATCTACCCTTCATTACTTTAAAGAATCTACCCTTCATTACTCTAAAGAATCTACCCTTCATTACTCATTACTCTAAAGAATCTACCCTTCATTACTCTAAAGAATCTACCCTTCATTACTCTAAAAAATCTACCATTCATTACTCATTTCACTTTGAAAAGCGTTCCACTCAATTTCAAATAGTTTGATGTTAGCAGGACGGTCTAGGAGCAACTGAACGCTCATCTTTCTCCTATTTCTTCTAATTGGGGCAGAGAAAACATGGTTGTTTTCAGCTCCTCAAAACCTCAATTTCTTCATCTATCTACTCGAAGATATCTTCCACACAACAAATAGCATCTTCTTTTGTAAACACATAACTCAGGTCTTCTCCTATTCTTAATATTCTTTTCTTTTTTCTTTTCTCGGGATCTTTCTTGGAAAGGTTACGTGATCTTTCTTGGGTCACGTGATCTTTCTTGGAAGGGCCACGTGATCTTTCTTGCGTAGAGTATTCTTTCTTGGAAAGGTTACGTGATCTTTCTTGGGTCACGTGATCTTTCTTGGAAGGGTCACGTGATCTTTCTTGGAAGGGATCACGTGATCTTGGTTGGGTCACGTGATCTTTCTTTAAAGGGATCACGTGATCTTTCTTGAAGAGATCACATTATTTCTCTTAATAAACAAGCTTCTAAGGAGAGAGAGAGAGAGTTTCTTTACATCCACGGTTACTTACTTTTTATAAGCGCGTTGTTCGCCCTTGTAATGGAATAAAGCATCGCACATGTGGGGTGGTTGCACTCACACAGCTTCTTCTTGAAATGATGGAGTCTAAGGCTTTCAGCTTTATTAACTCACCTACTCTCGCTGACTCGACTCTCCTTCCTAGCGTCGAACACTATACTCTATCTCTATAATACAATAAAACTAGAATATAATTGCAATTACAACAGAGCTGTGATTGGCCGAGCACCGAAATTTTGAGCACCGTACCGCAACGCACCGCACCAGAGTAAGCGCACCACACACCACCCACCAAAAGTCATTATGCTGCCGCACCGCACCGCATCTCTATGTTTCAATGCGCACCGCGCTCACCACCGCGCGCGGCACCGCTGGTGGTGCCGCACCGCTACCGCACCGCACGCACCGCACGCACGCAAACGACTGTGCATCGAACAACTCCTTGTAACAGACACAGCTCTTCCGAACTCTGTAATTGCTACCCTCTGCCTTTGAGAGAGGTCGTGGGACTCATCAATTCTTTCTAAGTCCCTGACTCACCCCAGACTTAACCGATATGCTCAATCTTACATGTACACTTCTGATAAGGTTTCAAACACATTTTCTTCTATTTTCCCAGGTTACTGTCACTTAAGCATTTTCAAACGTCAGTATAGCGGTTCATATATATATATATATATATATATATATATATATATATATATATATATATATATATATATACTATATATATATATATATATATATATATATATATATATATATATATATATATATATATATATATATATATATAACTTTCTCCATCTGATATGTGTGTGTGTGAGAGTGTGTGTGTGCGTGTGTGTGTGTGTGTGTGTGTGTGTGTGTGTGTGTGTGTGTGTGTGTGTGTGTGTGTGTGTGTGTGTGTGTGTGTGTGTGTGTGTGTGTGTGTGACCAGCAGTTGTGTATACACGCAGTTGTGTGGCATAGATTGGGTTGTTTATATCTAGATAAACAATGAATGAGATGAGTGAATGAAGGTGTAGTATTGAATAGCCATGAATCATCTTGAGGGAGGAGGGGGTAAGGGGGAATGCTGAGGTGAAACGTTTTTTTTTTTCAGGGTTAGGTGCCAGAACCGCTTTTTATTATTATTATTATTATATATGTAAATGGTTTAGAATTGGGAAAATTAATAACATTAACAAAGAAGTATTCAATTTAGCATCATTGGCTCTTTTAAGTTGCTAATGATGCTAAATTGGCTTCAATTTAGCATCATTGGCGATCTTAAAGGTTGCCAATGATGCTAAATTTGCAGCAGCTTTTGAAAGCGTTGATAGATGTTTAAAATGTCAAATATGTCTTCTTTGTAGGGATGCCGATATATATAAAAATATCGATATATCGATATATCGATATTTCAAAAAAATATCAAATTGCTCTCGATACTATCGGTCAAAAAATATCGATATATCGGATTAAAAAATATCGTTTA
>JABUQX010130448.1:20000-35410 GCA_015478945.1 Trachelipus rathkii
TCTGACTGTCAAAATATAATTTCAGTCCAGGAAATAGTTTCTTATCCTTCGATAGCAGGCCGCATTCAAAAAATGGCATCTTGTTTATACACAATCTCGGTAAATTCGCAAAATTCCATAAGCTCTTCTACTCGAACGGTATAAATGTAAAAATACAGAATATATTTTTACAATTACAGCTCAATATCAGCAGGAGACAATAGCTACCACGTGCACTGAGTTAGCATGCAGAATATGAGCGACATCCTATTCAAATTAATTAACATTTGCCCCCATGAAGCTTTCTAAAATGTTGTTTTACTCTTACCATGCGCTCCCAAAATTTGGTGTGTTATCTACAAAAAACCAACTACATTTTTATTTTGTAAATCCATAATTTTCAATTAAATCTATTAAATAGTTTACGACTATGTCAGAGTCTCTGAAGGGAGAGATTGAATTTCAAGGAGCTTTACCTGAACTCCCACGTATGGCTGGAAGAAACGAACCATAACGGTTGCTCATATTCATGATTACTCTCTTCAGTTCAAAAGTATTACACAGTGTAGATCTTTTTATTTTGTTGTCATGATTCTGCCTCAGCATGGGTAAATCTTCATTTACTTTCAAACACATTGTTTAACACAGAAAATTTTTAGTAGCTTGTCTTAAAAATCTTACTAGCGCAATCTACAGATCTACTTTGATTTTCTCTCAGTATGGTATGCCCTAGGCCTTCATAACATAACTTCTAGATCCTTTAGTAGGTGTCATTCTTGAAACATTGCCAGAAATGTTTGAACATTTTCAGTAATTACAAATAAACATGTCTCATCAGTCATCAAGTCTTTCGTTTTTTTTTATTTTTTTCCAATATATATATATATATACCTGCTACCTATATATATATATATATATATATATATATATAATATATATATATATATATATATATATATATATATATATATATCTTATATCTATATATATATATATATATATATATATAATCATTATTATTATATTTAATTTTTAATTTATAATTTTATAGTAACTATTATAATTATTTGAAAGGGAAAAATAGCAGGATCTCTCTGGAAAAAGCGGATTTCTCAGAAAAAAACGGGACATTTTTCTATTTTAAAGAAGCGGGACAGGGTCGAAAAAAGCGGGACTGTCCCGCCTAAAAGCGGGACTATGGTCACTTTAAGGATAAGAAAGGATGGGCTAGATAGTGATGAATGAAGTTTAATAGCAAAAAATTTAAGAATTTCGAATGGCAATTATAATTTAATAAAAAATGACTTGAGTCTATTGACAAAGAAAAGGGATTGGTGTGTTTAACAGCAATTATTTGGATGTGACCAAATAGTGTTTAGATTTTAAAAGATTTTAACATATAACAAAAAAAAAAATAATAAGTTACTTATAAAATCAAGAAGGTAGTGAGGAAAATAAAATTCTGATACTAGAATATTAATTGAATACTGTGTCCTTATCCTTTTTATGGTGCAGATAAATGTGGTTTTATTTGGGTTTGTTTTCATATATTGTTATTATTTGATACTAACAATAAATTTCTTTGTGAATAAAGAGGAACAAAAAATTTAAATAAAAAAAGGTAATTATTTAATAATATCGTACTTTTTTAAGAATCTTACGTTTGGTATCGCCCGAGACACAGCGACTTCTCGGGATATTTTCTGAACTGCAAAAAATCTTACCTGAAAAGTGTTACGGCAAAGTTGATTCATGTAGGTTAGGTCGAAGTTTACTGCATCGTCGATCAATATAGGTTAGGTTTTGTTTTACTGCATCGTCGATCCATCTAGGTTAGGTAGCGGTTTACTGACCTCTAAGTTCAGGCTAGGATATGTTTTGTTATGCATGCACAAAATCTATATATGAAAACAAAACCCAATACGAAAC
Organism: Trachelipus rathkii; assembly: GCA_015478945.1. NCBI lineage: Eukaryota > Metazoa > Arthropoda > Malacostraca > Isopoda > Trachelipodidae > Trachelipus > Trachelipus rathkii. The sequence continues at coordinate 21,909 of JABUQX010130448.1, forward strand.
GTATTTTACTCTTTCACTCGGTAGCACTAAAAGACGTTTTCTTTCTCATTCAAAATCAACGTTTTGGCTAACTTTATCAATTAAATTTTAATAGTTTCATATTTCGTATCTTTCAAGTTCACGTCTTAATTAATTGCTAGTATCATATACTACTAATTAATGTATGAAAAAAAAAAACATTTATCTGCACCATGAACCGGATAAGGGCCAAATACTGTCTGTGCACAGGTTTGAGTTTCTTATCCAAAAAAATAACATTAGATATAATACAGATAAGTTCTGAGTTACAAAACTGATTTATGTTTTCAAAAACGAAAGCTACAAGCAGTGGTGAAACTAACTGCCCCGCAGACCCCACCGTGAGTGTGTTTCCGACCATTAGAGTGATTTATATAGACCATGTATCAAGGATATAGGGAGCTCCCATTCGTTTTTACTGGAGAGTTCAGTACTCTAAAGTTTCCCCCTCTGGTTAAAAGTGAGCTTCCAAGAGTCGGGGGATGTTTTCTGTGGAAAGGGGCTACCTTGGAGAGAGTAGTAGCAAAACATGATTCGGTTTTATATTAAAAAAAATTTAACTCTTCTGACAATTAAAAATCAAAGACATTTTCTCTTGATTTTAGAAAATACTTAAGAGACCAGCATATTAGTTATGGAATGGGTTGGCAGAATAAAGTTGCCAATAGTTATACTTAAATCTTCGGAAAGATGTTGGATCAGTGCATATGGATGTTCAGGACATGATACGGCGTAATTAATTTAAATAATTTTTTTTGGTACTATATACAATATATATTAATATAACTTAAAATATAACATTATGAATATAAATATAAATATTATGAACTTGAATTATATAATAATTATATAACTATTAATATAATATTAATAATAAACTAAAGGAAAATGAGGCTCAATTTGCCTTCTATAGTTTTCAATATGTCACTCACGTAACCTAAACATTTTCGGTGAAAACGAGCAGAATCTACAAAGGTCTTTTCTCATGAACCACATAACTAATAGGAGCACCTAGGAGTCACGTGAAACTTTTCTATACAAGACAATAACATATTATGGCTTTATGGGCGCGCAAGCCATCGACAGATATAGTAATAGTTATTAGAGATGCTTTATGACACATTTTAATGATGTTTGTTATATAAAGATGGATTGGATGTTATCATCTACTGCATTCAGACTAATAATAAGCAATACAGTCACTCAGAGTCTCAGAACATTGTGTAGTCACTCACTCACACTCGCATTTCCTACAATATCTCGAAAATATTCTGGAAGACTAGTTTGATAGTGAATGAATGAATGCCTAACGTGCATATTTTGCTAAGTTTGAAATGTTTCTTGTCAGAGTAGAATTTCTTAAATTATTTCAGGAAAAATAGGGATAATAGTAATTTATATAAGTGTTGATAACAATATTTGAGGATAGTAAAGTTATGTTAGTGGATTACAGAAGTGATTATTCAATTTTGTTAGCCTATATAACGAAGAATGGTACTATTATTTATGATTTGGTACTAGTTTATATTTTTTCGGTGTTAATCTTTATTTTGTCTTTTAATACTTGTAGTTTTCTAAAATTTTGGTTTCTCATAGAGCAGCGGATAAGCGTTGTTTTCTCAAGTTTAGGAGGGCTAGGTGTTCCTTCCCTTTGATGAAAATTATAAGTACTAAGTAAATTTGAGTATTCAGCAATTATGGGATGAGAAAACCGAGAGCTTTAAAAGCTACGATTGAAACGTTTCTTTTCGGGAACGTGGATGGCCTAGTGATAATGGCGACCGGTTACTGATAACTCTAGCACGCGTGAAGTCCATGATGGAGAGTAAAATCTCCTTTGACTCATTTAAGTCTTAATTTAATAAGGAAGAATTCACATACCGGTTATTTGAGTAGACTTTTAAAATTGTTACTTGAAGGAGTCTTTCTTTACTTCACTGTAGTTTGTTCCAAGGAAATATTTATGCACCGACCTCAATACTTATACCAAAACACACATGTACATTCACGCACACCTTTCTAAAACACAGATGGCAAATACAGCTGAACATTCCAAAACACAACTCTCTCAAAATGCTTTAACACTGAAAATTCAAGTCACAATGAGGTCATAACTGCCTTCATTACTGATTCAAAAAATTATTGCCATATTTAAAAAGAGCTGGTGGCAAAGTAGTTTTGGGAAATTATATTACTCTTAGCTTATCAAAATTAGTTGTAAAAGTTTTGAAAAAATACTGAAAATTCCAATTAGAAACATTTAGCAGATAATAATATACTGCATGACTCTCAACATGATTTTAAGAAGAATCTTTGATTTCATGCTTTTATGCTGCTTAAAATTAGAAGCGGACCTTATCTTTTTAAAACCTAGATTAATTCTATTACTTTCTTCCACCTTTTCAGAAATACATCTAACCTATTTTCTCACTGCCTAAGGAGTGCTGCTGACTGTGATCATTTAAGACAGAAATAATTTCCATTTCGTTGTTATTTCTTCTAATCCGCTAACAAAATAATGAAAAATAAACTAATAAATAGCTTTTGTATTTACAGTACTTTATTCACTAATGAAAGTATATGTTTACATTTTGAAACATAAACGTTTTTCTTCACAATGAACATTTTTAAACATCTCAGAGGAAAAATGAGGGGGAAAAATAAAAGTGAAAAACATTTTTCACAGAAGAGAAAAAATGTGAAACAAATCGTAGTCATGACAGAAACATGAATGGCATACATGGGAGAAATACTTTTCATGCGTCATGCATTTTAAGCATATTTCTAAAGGGAATGGAAATTATGCCTGATTTTGTATTAACTGACCTATCCCACAATACCTATTAACATGATTTATGAAAAACACAGCAAAAACAAAACCAAATGGACTTATGATTTCCAGTTATACAGTATCGGGAAGTCAACGCAGATGTTAGTTTCTTCAGTGGATATCATGTACGAAGTAGTGTAACAATTAAGCTTTTCACACCAAACACATTCTACTATAAGTAATATCACACATTAGCTAAGACCTTTATAGTCTCGTTTGCCAAGAAACGACAATGGTTCATACAAGATTAATGTTATCAATTAAAGTTTATTTTGAAAAAAAGACTATCCCACACGCACGGTATTAATCAAGTAAGATATCTAATATTATCTTAGCAAAATATATGTGTTTAAATTATCAAAAGAGCAAAAATCTATCTTCTGTCACTGTAAAAAGTTTACTTTACATAAAAAACATATTTAAAAGTATTAGGAATTAGTATAATATTTGGAATAGCTTTATATATTTCTCATTAATTATATTATAATTATTGATAAAACCAAATTCAAATTATAGTAAACACTTTCAATACTAGATTATTAATTTTTGGTGTTTTTTTAAAATCGGGAACAATGGGCTCATTTTAGTACAATGAAAAATTGTGATATTATTTTTTTATTTTATCATTCAGTCTAACTAGGTTCCTTTCATGTTCGCGTTTCCAAAAAATGCTTTTGATGACACCCTCATGGTGATGAAAGAATATGGAGTACCTAGAGTATTCCCGTCGCGTAAACCCTCCAATTTGCTGAGATGTCATGTCTACCCAATGTCTTTTCCAGACGAAGAGGAATTTACTCAACCATGGTTGTTTGAATTATTATACACTTTTATATTACAAAAATACTCGTATTCTTAACTTAAAGTTTAGTAATATAAATTATATATTATAATATATATATAATATATAATATATAATATAATAATATAATAATTATATATTATATATATATTAATATTATATATTATTATATATTAATATATATAATATATGATATATAGTATAATATTATATATAATATATTATATAAAATTATTTATATAAAATATCTATATATATAATGATTTATATATATTAATATACTAGAATAGTAAACTACTCTCTCTCCTCTCTCTCTCCTCTTTCTCATCTCTCTCTCTCTCTCATCTCTCTCCTCCTCTCTCATCTTATCTCTCTCTCTACTCTCTCTTCTCTCTCTCTCTACTTACATACATTTTTTTTTATTAAAAATTTCTGTCCTATTTCATTTAATTTTTATCTAGTTCCTGAATTCTTCCGTTCACTAATAGAATTAGCTTTAGTCTCCTCATTATTCTTATTACTAATTAAATATAATATAATATAGTCAATAATAATATAATAATATTATAATATAATAATTATAATGAATAATAATAATAATAATAATAGATAATAATAATAATTAATAATAAAGAATAATAATATTAAATTAATAATAATAATATAATAATAATAATAATAATAATAATTAAATAATAATAATATAATAATAATAATATAATAATATAATAATAATCAATAATAAAGATAATAATAATAAATTTATTGTTATTATATTATTATTATATATTTATTATTTAATTATTATTTATTATTATTATATATTATATTTATTATTATTATTATATTATTATATTATTATTAATTATTGATTACCATATTTTTAATATATATAATATTATTGATTATTAATTATTATTTACATTAACTATTATTTAATTATATATATTATTAATTTATTATTATATTCCATTATTATTTATTATTATTAAATTTATTAATTACTTAGTATCTCATTATATGTGTATCTATCTATTACTTGTTTATATTTATCAAATCGATTATTATTATTAAAGTCATTATATTATTATAAATTATTATGTTATTATATTAGATTATACAATTATCATATTTAATAATTACTTATTATTTATTATGCATTATAATTATTCCTTATTTTATTATTATTATTTATTATTATAATTAATTATATATACATTATTTGTAGTTTGAATGTATTATAATATATACTTTTTACTCGAAATTGGAGAGAGTACACATAGCAGGTAGCCGACACCGAAAAAAACTAGTTTTATGGGAAAGGTCTAAAAGTATATAACCAAACCCTGTTCGTTGTTTTTAAGTCTGAAAATATTTAATAAAATGAAAAACTAAATGATTAGGTTTACCCACATGTATAGATCATCTTAAATATAAAACCAACGATGATGAGCAGAAAAACCAGGAGAGGAATTTCTTTGATATCTAAACTTTATTTAGTATTAATTATTATATTAATATTAATTATATTATTATATATGTATCTTATATTTATAATAGTATTATTATTATATATTACTATTTATTCGTCACATATATTTTTTTTATATATGTATTCAAATTTAGATAGATTTATGAACACAGAAATGTATCCTCTAATATGGAATTGAGAAAAAAATTAATTTATTATTATTATTAATTATCATTATTATATATTATTATTAATTGTATTACTATTATTATATTATTAATGATTATTTTTCTTCTATTTTTATTATCTATTTATTATTTATTTATTATTATTATTATATTTATTGCTATTAATAATAATAGCTTATCTTATTATTGTTTCTACTGATTTCCTCCACGACAAACATTCTTCGTTCTTCGACGTCATTTCTTCGATCGATTTAAACTCCACATTCTTCAAACTCGTACGTGTATGATATGAATGGGGTTATTCCAATCGGGTAATGTTCTCTGCATGAGGATCCTCTAAGAGTAAAAAGAAGCTAAGCTTTTTAGATATTGAAACAATATCCCCTGTTCACATCGAGCGATACGATCATGTTATATGCGTAACCCTATGATAAGTACAGAATAAAGACGAATCTATTAAAAGTCACGCAAAAATATATCTAAATTTTTTTCCATTAATTTTTTAAATATTTGAAAGAATATTAATTCTGCGTGAAGATCAAAAAAAAAATTAAAAGCTCACATTATTTTACAAATAAACAGCCTATTACATGGATGACTAAGGGTAACCTGCTCAATATAAGGATCGACTACCAAAGTATTATCTCAAAAAATCATTTCAATGCATTTTATTATTAAAAATCCACGGTGATTGACTCTGTGCTTAAGTTTTTTTTTAATAAAACAAAGAAGGAAAGTTGAAATTGCCAACTTGATATAAGGTTTTAAAACAACTAGCAATTTGAACTGTAGAAGGGGTTTTGTGTTCCGTCGTGTAATGCCCCCATATTTTACGGAACTGATTTACCTTCTATATATATAATATATAATATATATGTGTTGCATAATTCGGGTTATAAAGTGTTAGTTGTGTATCCCACATAAAGAGGAAGTTACATCCTATTCTTTACAATTAAACATATACACGACATAAACTTCGTAATCCTTATATCACCAACCAACAGCATTACAGTAGGACGTATGTTTGAGAAAGTGGACATCATTGGTTCAAGTAGCTTCTTACATGGACTTGGACTAATGTTTCCTTACATGTTCCTGGAAACTGTTATTTTAGACATGTTCCTTGTTTAAATTTAATTTCTCTTCTCTGGAAAAGTTTGGCCCAAATTTAATATATGTTAAGTTAAAAGTTAAGTTAAGTTAAATTCATTAAGTTCTGTTTAAGAAAATTTAAGAAATTACTTATTGAAACTATGCAATTGTTTATGATATATTATTGTAATTGATTTATGTATAATTTATTTATATCTATTAGTATTACTTATTATTTAAATAATTGTTATTTAATTATTTTAATTATATATTATTTATTAATATATTATTATATTATTAATTATTATTTTATTACTTATATTATTATTATTATTTGATTATATATTAATAATTTATTATTATTATTTATATTTATTTAAATATTAAATATTATATTATTATTATTATAATATTATTTTCAGTTTCCAATAGCATGAGAAAAGCCAGTTATAAAAATAATCCACTCCTTAATAATAATGGCAGGAGGAATACATATTCAAGAACCTGAACCACTAACCAGAGGGTTAGTATTTTGTATCTGAAGTTGAAAACATTATAACCTATCAAACACATTGTCAAAATGCACACACATATACACACACACACACGTGCACACCTACACACACTAACACACACACACATCACTCTCTCACTTCTCTCTCTCTCTAGCTCATCCATTATTTTAATATTATAATATTCAGATATAAATACGATAATATACTAACAATTTAATATAATATAAAGAATGTCGTATGTAATATATAATATTACATAATATATTAATATATTTATATATATATATATATGATATATATATACATTATCTCACAACACCAACTTATAATTAGTCATATTTAATATACTATATTATATTATATTATATATATATACTATATATATATATATTATTATGGTAAAAGCTGTATACAGGCGACTACCCACACATTTGAGGCCAAAAATTTTTTCTAAGTTATCACAAAAAAATTCTAGTCCGAAAGTGTAAAAGTTAACAGTTAGGTTTAGTTTCAAAGAAATTCTTTAGCAATGAATTTGCGGATTATCAGAAGCTTGCCCATAATTAAATATATATATATATATATATAATATATATATAATATATATATATATAATATATTAGTATATATATAATTATATATATATATTTAATCATATTATATATATATATATATATTATAAGTAGTAAATAAGATAATATATATAATATATATACTATATATATATAAATTTATATATATATACTATATTATATAAATAAAATATATATATATAATATATATATACACCATGCGAACTTTATTCCTTACTGTGATAGGAAGTAGTTAATACATTATAATAATATATCTTTTATACCTTCTATTTAATATTATATATATTCATAAATATAAATTATTTTCAAATAACTTTCCTATAGCTTTATACTAATGTTTTTGTCTATGAATAGTAGTTTGGTATTTTAGAATCCATTTAAATTTCTAATTAATCTTAAGCACTTTTTAGTAATTACTTATTATAAATATTATACGCTATATCAATAATTCTCTAATATATAAACGAGCATATACAAAATGTGTTCGGAGATGTAGGAAAATTTTTTTCTTCGTGAGCAAACCTGTAATAAACAAAATTCATAAGATAAAGTGATAGTTGCTTGTAAATTTAAAAATTGCTTATCTTTTAAGAACTTTTTTTCGGTTATCACCTCCTGTACAAGAATTTATATTTCTATCTTGAAAAGTTTTTTTTTTCTTGTTGGTGTTTAGTTTTAATTTCACACTTTTGCATAAAGTTGCCTATGGTTATATTGAATTATGAGTTACTTACCATTATATAGAGTCAGACATAAATATTTAAACAATGGATGTCTTTAGGAAACTCTGTTGAATTTTTCTTTTAATTTTTCCTTGCTTGATTAATCAATTCCACTACCACAGGTAAATAGAAAATTTGAACCAGGAACATAATAAATACAAAAATGAAATTTAACAATAATAAACTATAGAAAAGAAAAATAATTAACATTTAAAGAGGAAAAATATGAAAAAATAAAATTAAAAAGGTTGGGTCAACCCACCCTCCGTGACTTCCTATGGGCCTAACAGCAAAACCCGCTTTAACATCAAGAGTTAAGGAGACCGCAGGCAGAGAGAGACCGCAAGAGGAATCTAATATTTGAGGATTTATAGAATTAAAATATAGGGCGGGTGAAATAATAAAAGAGCAAGAAAAGGGGCGATAGGAGGTTCCAACAACCAGAATGCGCTGGAAAGACACAGGATAAATTATTGAGATTGGGCCAAGTAAATTCATTGGGGTTTATTTCATTTAAATATCATTTAATTTGCCGCAACGGGACCAATGTTAAAAGACAAAGTTACCACCTGTACCACCAAACGCAGATGATCATTTAGTCTCCACATCATCTCAAACCACCAAACAATATTTCGGCATGAATTACGAGACAAACAAGCACCTACTTGTAATTACCCGAGCGGGGCGCAACGCAGTGGTAGGAGGGACATGACGAAAGAAGGTTCAATTCTCCTTACGACGCAGCCTCCAGTCTGTAAGAAAGTACTCTATAGAAGAGACGCAGGGAGGTACAGTTGGGCACACCGACGGTTCATCGACCGCTCAAGAAGGAGAAAGTAGAGGTCCAAGGGAAACGGACGTCAGAAAGTAATGGGGGACCAGTTTATAAGCCTCTGTATAAGCCGATATATATAAGGCTTCAACTCTATCCAAACAAGGAGTGTAAGAACCAGGAAACCTATCAACCTATACATGTGGGGACAGTAAACTCCATAGTGGGCGCCCACAGGGGCGCAAACTCCATAGATCTTGCGGGGTTGAGTAGAGTAAGCTGGGCGGAGCATCTGAGCAGAAGAAAAAAAAATAATTGTACCACCGCAATCTGAAACAGACATTCCAGGGCTTTTTTTGAAAAGGCCATATAATCCCACATCCGATTAGGGTTGACATAATGGTCTACCTATTTAGACAGCATCACTACTGTATGCTTTTAGTCCAAGGAAGTGTTTATGTTTTGTTTACGGCGGTAAAGCGACATTAAGCCGTCGAGATTTTAACGGGGGATATTAAAGTTGGGACGGTAATTTTGCTATAAACTCTGACATAATGATCATAATTACACTTCTTTAAGGAACCATATTACCCGGTTTGGAAAAACTTTAAATATATTCTTTTTAATCGTTTGAGTATGACAAGTATTGGTGAATATAGTAAGACAATTTTTCGTTGTGAGATAAATTCTTACATACGTTTTTTGAGCCGGTCATTGAAGTGAGTTTTTCTTTTTTGCCATTTAAGCAATATTCAATTTGTTTAAAAATAATTTTCGCTCGGATGGAAAATTTGACACTGCTTCGATTAGTGGTAAGAAAAATATATATATTCAATAACTAAATAAATAATAACTCCTAATCATATCAATGAATATAATATATATATATAAAATATAATTAAGAATAAACTATTATTAATAATAATGAAGTAATAATGAGGTTAAATAATAATAACAATAAAAGAACCCTTTAATTTAATAGAAAATGAAAGGTATAATAATATTAATAATCAAAAAACCAAATTAATAACTCAAACCTGACACAACAATAAATCAATCAACTTCAAACAATGCTTTTAATATCACATCAAATATCAACTAATAATGAATAATCACACCACTAAACTCAATGATAAATCAAATCCAAAATAATACTAACTTACAACCCAAACTAACAATAAATAAATTAATCAGATAAGATTAAATATTAAATTAAAATAAATAATCAATATAAAAAATAATAATAATAAATAATATAAAATGACAAATGAATTAAAACTGAAATTAAAATCAATAAAAGAGATAATATAATTAAGAATTGAAAAATATATAAAATAAATAAAATATTTAAAAAGTAGAGAAAGTTAGAAAAATCAAAATAGAATAAAGTAAAAGTAAGTGATTAAAGTTAAAATAGAATAAAGTAAAAGTATAAGAAAATGAATAAAGTAATATAAAATGAAAGTGAATATCGTTACGTAAAATAAGCGACAAAAATAATAAAAAATGTAAATTATGATAATAAAAATTAATAGGAAAAGTTATGAATTTGAGAATTAACAATTAAGGTAATGAAATAATAGAAAAAATAATAATAAAATATAAAATAATCAAGCATAAGCAATTTCAATGAATGACAAATACAATAGTAATAAGTAAATAATAAATGAATAAACATATATTATAATAAATTATATATTTTATTTATATGTTCAAGCATTGAAAATTGATTATTTTAAATTACTATATTAGTATCCTGGTTGAATTCTATTAAAATGGAAGCTTGTAAGATAATTTAAAGAGTATGTATTTGATATACCCACTTTTATTAGAATTGATGTGTCCGACTCTTTATAACACATTAAGAATATTATTAAATCTAATAGGTTAAATATAGCATAAATAATTTGGGTGAAGATTATATAACTGTTGTGTGTCCTGCAAATCGTATAAAAATTTCAAGATGTATCTGAGACCTTAAGGTTAAAAGTCATAGTATATTTTTAGAATTATTAAAAAAATTATTATGCATATAATTTAAATTTTAATTAAAAGCTTATGATTATTTTTATTAAATATTACCATATTAATCTAGATTAGATTCTATAAATTATATAATTTAAAATTCTTTACGTTTATTATAAATAATTATGTATGTGAGAGAATATTTCGATTGATAATCTATCATGCCAGATAACTTTAAAGGTAAAAATATACTAAACTTTTAAGAAACTTCTCTAATGAGTTGTGAAATTTAAGACTCCACATTTAGAGATATATTTATATAAGAAAGACCTTAAATGTCTTCCGAAGCCCTATATATCCAATGGGCAAAATTTAGTATCTGAGATTTTATAAGAAGATAACGGAAGCCATATTATTTTCATCCTATATTGGAATTAATCTATTAATCCTTCAAAGAGTAAATCCTAATAAAAATATAGTGTAATATTCGAATGAGTATGTAGATAAGTAAATATAAATATATATAATATGAACGAGTATTATTATTAATTCTTAATGCATATATCATATAAATAAAAATATTAATAAAAGAAATTAATTAAAAATTTAATAAAATAAATGATCTAAAGATTAAATAAGAAACAGTAGAAATAATAATAATAGTAAATTTAGGCAATTATATAAAGAATATAATAATACTAATCATAATATAAAAAAATATCAATATAATAATATAATAATATATATAATAATAATAATAAGAGGAACTTTGAAAATTTTAATTATAAAACTTCATTAAGAAATTAAATAAATATTTTACTTAAAGAAAAATTATAATAAATGTTGCACTGGTATTAAAAGCCAATTAAAATTTAATAATAAAATAATAATGTCTATAATAATAATAATCTAAAAATAATCATAATATAATAATTTGAAGCCTAGTTTAAATTTCGAAGTGAGGACTTCTGTAGATACATAGGTATATCATTTGCAACAAATCAATAAAAAAAAAATAATTTTAAATAAATAATAACTGATAGTATAATCTAATACTAAAATTGAATAATAAAATTACACACCCATTAAATAAAATTATATATAATATAATAATAATAATACAGTATATGATATGTAGCAAACACAATTATATCATAACAATAAATATAGAATTAATATCAAATAATAAATTAGAAAGAGAATAATGAATATAATTTAATTAATTATAATTATAAGAATAATATGAAATATAAGTAAAATAAATAATAATTAATAAATAAATTTAAATTTAATTAATAAATAAATAATCGTAATAAGAATAAATAATAATAAATAAAATTAATACTTAAATGAATAAATAATTAATTATAATAATTAATTATATGAATATAATTAATAATAATTTAAAATAAACAAGATAAATAAATGATAATATATAATAAATGATTATAAATATAATAATTATCAGAAATATATATATATTAAGTAAGAACGTGATATACGAATTTATGAGGAAGGTGAGGTATGAGAAGTTAAATCTATAATAACAAATTGCCTTCTGCTTTCAGAGAGTTAATAAATTAATAAATATTAAATTATAATATAATACTATATAAATATAGATATAAATAATTTATAAATATATATATATTGAAATAATTAAACTAATATAAAATATAGTATATAATATTATAATAAATAATATTAAATAATAATAAATTATAATAAATATAAATATGAGCTAACACCGAGAAAATCATCCCGAGAAAATCAATAATATACAAATTATTAAACTAACTTAAATAATATGAGTTAGTAAACGCATAGATTAAAGATATAAAATATTTACAAAAAGTATCCGTATATATATTACAAGATTAAATGATAAGATAAAATGTCGTGTAGTACATAAGAGAAGCCATATTCGAAATTAAAGTTAAGATAAATGTATAAGAGTATAAGAAATAATTAAATAAATACTATTTCAGTTAATATTTACTAATAAGTAAGTTAATTCATAAATAATTAAGAAATAATCATTAATATTTTTAATAACTAAATATAATATTGAATTAATTAATAATAAATAATAGTATAAAGTATAAATAATAATATTAATAAATATATTAAATATATAAATAATTTAAATAATAAAAATATAATAACATTAAAAGTGAATAAAGAATAGACATAAATAAGAAATTATACTATAATTAATATAAAATAATATAATAAATATAATAAATTAAAATATTAATAATATAATATTAATTTATTAAATATGAATAATGAAAATAAAATAATAAATTAAGTTGTATAATAATAAAGATTTAAAGAATAATAATATAAAATAGAATGAATAATAATAAATTAAATAATAATAATAAATAATAATAATTATAAGTAAAAGACTGAATATAATAAAAATAAATCAAATTTAAAATATAATAATATAATTTTTAAATAAAAAAGTAGTAATAATTGATAATGATATGTAAGATATAATACAAATAAATTTCTAGATAATATAAAAT
>JABUQX010130449.1:0-22500 GCA_015478945.1 Trachelipus rathkii
TTTTAAAAAAGAAAAAAAAAAGATGTAAGAAATATTAACTAAATTGGAAATCAATAATGGAAATCGAAAAATGTAAAGGAAAAAAAAACAAGTACGGAATGGATGAAAAAGATGCAATGAAAAAAAATAGAGACAAAAGTAGAAATAATAAGAGTTGAATAGAATTAAGAGTTGAATAAGAAGTAAGAGAAGTAAGAGTTGAAAAGTGGAGAAGAAAGAAAGGTGAGGATCCAAATTATAGAAGCCTGAATATCCTCAAGTATTAAACCAATATATACTAGATATAACCTATAAATATATTATATATATATATATATATAACAATATATATATATACCTATATATATTATATCATATACAAAAGTATTAGTATTATTTTTAACAAAAGATTAACGGTTAAGCAATAAATCATAACTATTTAAATAAACATTTAATAGAATTAAAAAATATATATCTCCTATTCTTAATATAATAGATCATTCTTATATATTATGAACTAGTAGTAGTGAACTATAAATATTAAGAATATATTATATACCTGAATAACTATGTAAGGTAATTTATAGGGGATAGAGTAGTAAGGGATATTAAGTTATGATGTATAGGAGGGTGAGTAGGAGGGAATATATGAGTAAGGGTATATAAATGATATTAATAGGAGGGAGGGATGGTAGGTAATATATAGTTACAAGATATATAAATATAGTTAAGGGTTAGAAATATTAAATTTATAAGTGTAGGTAGTAAGGTAGTGAGATGTAGAGAAGACGACACTTATAGAGAGAAACTAGAGTTTATATACATTACCATATAAAATATAATACTGTAATATATGATAATAATATAATACATTTTAAATTCATAATATATAAAATAAAATTGAAAAATATTATATTATTACCATTATATAATATTAAGATAAATATATATATTATATATATATTAATATATATATATAATATATATATTTATAATATATATATATATTATAGTTATATATTATATAATATATAGTATATAATATATAATATATATATATTAATATATATAATACTATATATTTATTTAATAACGTTATGTAATTAATTGGATTTCATTCACTAAGTACCATATCCACGCCCTTTATTTTTTCCACTCACAATTGCGTTGAGCATTAATAGAGTAAGGTGCGTTAATCAAATATGCATGGAAACAGAAAAGCAGTTAAAGGTAGAATATTATGAACAAAATGTCCGATAACGAAACCCCAGGCCTTAATCTCGCGCGGCGCTAAAAATGTACCACTAATCTGGGTGACACTCAGTAAGTAATCGTCGCAATTTAGAAAATAAATTCTCACCCTAGACCGGCTTCTAATCCTTATCACAACTAGGACTTAAACGGTACAACATTTATATCCGCTATATCTCATATTTAACGGGCACGAGCTTGACGGATATCCTTACATTATTAGTTAAATCGTCAAGTGTACTCCAGGTTCTCTATACCCTCACTGTGGCATATCCAGGTGGGCCACGATCCAGTATTTATTTGATAATAAAGATGCCTCAAGTATAATGTGCTTATAGGTATGTTTTATCACACAAGGCGACTACAAATCAATTGAAGTGACATAATAAAATACAATAATATTCATTATGTAAACACTTCATGTTTTTTATGTGCAAATGTAGTCATCTGAAATCTTGGGTGATTCCATTCGTACTACTTTTTCCGGCATATTTCTCTGGAGAGATTATACTTATGGATAAGTGATTAGATTATAATAATTTATTTTATATTCTATATATATTTTTAATGATACAACCTGGTTTTAATATAACTCTAGAATATTCTACTTTGATTCGACTCTATTAACAATCTATATATATTATATATATTATAATATATATATATACTATATAATATACTATATAATAATATTCAATATAATATTAATATCTATACCTAGTATATTAACTTATATATATACTATAGCAATATAATTATAAATAACTAATTTTCCACTTTAATATTATTTTATATTTAGATAATATTATTATATATTAATGTAGAAATAATTTATAATCAATATAATTCATAATCAAAAATTTCCTTACTTTATTATTCGAGGATTTTCTATATATATTAATAATATATATATACCATAGCCGGAGATTATATACGTAGGTCATATTCGATTTCCATACAACTAATTCTATAACTCTATTTCTTAGGTCAACTTCACTATACATGCGTAAATATTACGGATAGCACTGACATTGGTGGTAGTAGTCACTCCAGTTGTCGACTCTTACGTAGATCTAAGTCTATAAATTTTGGAAATTGACATGGCGCTCTGCTGTTACAACTCAAGGCTGAGCTACTGAGAAACCCTCTACTCTACGGCTTTTTATCCTATCGTATACATCTAAATTATAATTGGAGTGAGCTGTAATCGTTGAGATGATATGAAGCCTATCAGGACAACTATGCAATAATACCAATTGGTAATCTCTTAACAGAACCAGTACAGAAATATAATCATCACTATCTATCTCAAAAATAGCTAACCACAATCGATTACTACACACCTAATTTTGTTCGTCATATGACTGATATTCATATGTCGTTTCATCCAATTTCCACTCAGAATTTTAGTTATACGACAGATTAAGAAATAAATACTTAGAGAGGGGAGAGTAATGGAAACAATATTGCTATTTCTGCGGGTCTATATCATCCTCATCACTCACATTACTTATGAGTCCACCATTTATATATTTTCATTTAGCTCTAGAGAGACAGGAACTTGATTACTCAAAAAGAAATTCAGAATTTGCGAGGAGTGTGGTATACACACATCTCAACACAATTTCAAACCACAATAAAAAGTTTCGCGGCTTCTACTAATCAAACGTGAAATATGGTGCGCCTACACACTCTATATCAGTTTCTCCTCCTGTCCACTTTCTCTTATATATATTTCTATTTTATAACATATAGACCTTATCTGCCTATATTTCTTGCGCTCTCCATATAAACATCTCCTGAGAATCAACCCTTATCCGAAGCGTATAGAGTTACTTTGTACTTTATCCTTCTCCCATATATTACTAATCGCAATGTTGGAGTTTCCTGATTGTATCAGCTTGACCATAATTTTCTTGCGCACAAATCCGGCAAAAAGAAACGGAGAGATTTAATTCTATATATATACGTAGCCGCACGAAATCCTATAGATGTTATATACCTTATCGTGAATAATCGATCAACGCCATCTCATCAGATATTGGAATCTTAACTCGGCACGCTCCTCCACCATTTACCTCCTTGTTTCTTTCTCACCACAGAGTACCAATTGCCATTATTGCCTGTCTAGTGAAATATTTCCTAGATTGAGTTAGGGATTGTTCGAGCATCAATGTGTGCCAATCACTAAGGAACTATTACTTAGTGAAAACGAGCGTATAGGTATATATCTTCTATAGGCGTGGTGGCCCGGATTGCATTCCTTTTTCTTATTCTAACCTCCAGTTTTGACTATGGAGTGGATGCACTTATGTCGCCGCAGAGAGATCTTGACTGACCTCAGATATCACCTACCCGCGCACTTTCTATTCAATACAATACACTGATCACACATTTCTACAATCATATTCGATTTATCAACCTCAGAATACTAACATGTATGAGCATCTTAGACGATAATGTTCGAACTCACAAAACATGCTCCCCCTAACACAAAAATTATATTCTTTCAAAACAATATTACGGGATGTTTTCAATAATAAAATAAAAAAAGGGTAAATGTCGCTGATGTGCTTTCTGATCTGTACTCCTTACTAACTATCGTATGCCTGCACTTCTAGCTTCTTCCATTGTATTTCATATTGTACAAATTTTTATTGACAACAACAAATCTTTTTCCTTCAGAGATCTCTCTTCTCCTTAGGATTTGCAATTGCAAATTCGTAAGGTCCACACTCTTCACATATCACTTCCTCTAAGAAATAGACCTCGAATTTATCTGAGACACAATTTGGACGTAGTCCTGAGCACTGGCCTGCATCAATATCTCTTGAATCCACTATGACCCTCTTACTTGGGACGCTCTTAATGGCGGTTTCTTTCCCCCTCCTAGACTCCTCTCTAACGAGAACTCTGTACGAGCGGCCGTATACTTATTTTGAAGTCAATGGTTCCTGCCAGACCAATAATATGACTATATCATTCCTGATTGTCATCTAATATAATGACCGAGAGGGTAAGACATACTGCGCCCAAAACATATATCTTCTTGAGATTGCATACATCAGTGCCCATAAACTTCTTATTACATTGTCTATCCACAAATCATCTAATTGAGTGCACTTGCGAGAAAATCGGGTGTAACATCGAATTTATTCTTCCTTTATCTTTACGTAATGTGCTGACTTTACTATGTTCTAAGTTCTCCTATTTCCCTTCTCTGTAGTAATCACTCTCTAATAATTCTGGCGTGCCTCGGCTATAATTTAGTATGGATCGTCCGGGTAATTTCATACTTGCAGTATTGTAAAACTTTCGTCCTACAAAAGTGGCTGTTCCAAAACCAAATTCGAGTCTACTTCTAATAATTCGAGATTACTCCTAAACAGATACTTATAATCATTTTAAACACGACACTTTGTTGTGCAATTATATATGATGCCTGCATGATCTTACTACCATCACTATACTACTTACAACTCTCACTGCACACTCAAGAGTTAGAGGCTTCACTAACATAAAACACTACATAATTCGCCTATGCAACGAGCATAAATTCACTTTCATTTTCAGCCACAATATCCTCTTACGTCTTATATCCTTCAATCACATCTCACAACTCACTTACAAAACAAATCGTAGCTCTACTTTGTTTTCCCCAACAAAACACACTCCTACGTTAGAACATTAATCTCTTCGTCTTTGCTTTATACTTTATTATTCTGTGATTTTCTTTTATTTATAACGCGACCAGTAAAGAACTACTCTATAAGAGAATAAAAGTTGCACTACGAGGAACCGAATAAGATGGACACGCTCAAGGACGCGTTCATTAGCTGATGTAAGCGCATGCACGCAATATTGTTTCTCACTATAGAGTTTGAGGTAAAGTTGATTTACTCTCTATATGCATAATACTGAAGACTAGCCACCAGGAGATCCTACACACACCACTCAGAAATCCCCCTTCTCACACCACGTTCCTTCACCGTAACGAGACATGACCTTCTAACTTCCTACTCCTACTTCTTCTGATTTCTATACACGCGTTCTCGTTCTATTGTGCGAGCTGTATTAGAAACAAACTATAACGCACACCCATGCCCTTAAAATAATTTCCGACCAGTAAAATGATAAAGGTGGCCAGAAGTGCTAGGCGGAAAGTCCTGTCACGCATTCTATTAATAATTCTCTTAACCTCCATCATATCAATAATACAACGTGAGATTTGAATAACAAAGGTATGAGCATGAATCTAAAACCTCTGTCATTCTCATACCGAACCACAAAATTTCTATCTCAACGTACTGCGGCTCTATATTTAATACCTAGAATCCAACTGCGAACCCGAGCCTTGAGTGTAGCATCCTCTGTTTACGTAGCTGCGTCTTTGAGCCACATTTCTATATTTTCTTTCACACTCACCGCTTCTTACTCTCATCAATCATATATAGACTTATCTGATTCTCGGAGTCCGATATGACTAAGACCGTGAGACTCCCTTTGAGGGCTCATATCTATGGTCCGGCGCCTCTCTGGTATACATATATCTCAGGTATACATCACACACTTGCGCTCTGTAAGAGCTCTGATGAGCGCTATCCCTATTTAACTGGTGAGAGGCTCTGGCTTTCTATACCAGACCTTCGTTTTGCACCGGCTTTTGACTAATGGGTTTTGGAGCATAGTATGGGTCAAACACATATGGAACCCTCTATAAGACGCGCTTCTTAATCTATTGTTTTTAACATCACTAATCCAGTTTACTTGACCCTCCGCCAATGACCATCACGTATCTTACTGCGAAACCAATGAAATTGTAGGCGTACGATGGTTGGTGCTCCTTATCTCTTTTCTTAAGGCATCAACCATTACCCCCAACAGCAGCGGCAGGGCTCGAGGGAGCTTATCAACTGACAACACCGCGTACCACCACCTTTACCGAGGCCCAGCACTGCTAAGTACCAGCCCGCTCTACTATGATGGTCCGGCGTATGAGTTGTATTCTTATTTCATGTTTTTGCAAATATCGGCCTCAAGCGAGATCTCCAGATCCCTTTATGTTTTCCACGAACCTTGCTTAGCATCTTTTGAAGATTTCTCTGACAGGCTTCTAATGAGAAAAGGATGAAAACCTATGATCTAGGGGATTTTCCCCAATGGTAGGGTATTGTAAAGGATGGATACCAATGATCAAGGGTATTTTCCCCAATGATAGGGTATATACTTGAATTCTCCCTACGGGTATTTCCCTTAAAGCCTGGTTTGTGCCTCCCATCCCTGCACACGTAAGTATTGGTTTTTTAGAAGATATAGGGATGGATATGACTCGAATATATCGTGAGATCCTTAATTGAGAGTAGGTAGTCTTCTTTGCCACCCGTGAGTGGTGGTCAAAGTGGGTCAAAGTGTAAATATATAATATAATAGTATAGGTATATACCATTTTCAAGTAAATGAGGATGGATTATCTAAATTAAACAGTGTGTAATTTTCCTACCATTGCAATTAAACTAGTCTATAAATATATAAAAGGTAGAGTTGTATTAGCTAACTCTAAGGTTTACCTAATACCGTACCTTTAATACATAAACCAAAAACAAAAGGGGTGATTATCATTAATTATATAATAACGTTAGTGAAAATAGAAAACTTTTTTTATCACCTTCATACTTTAACTCATATCAATTAAACTATAATATCATTTAAACTTAATTAATGTAATGTTTATATAAAATCAATTATATAAGTTTAATCTAATTACAATATTGACAATAACTCTACTAAATAAGAGAAACATCCTGCAATTATCCTCTCGCAGTCACTCAAAATTTTATATTCCGCCATTCCGCATGTCACTCAATACTTTACCTCTCTTTTATAAGATATACATAGAGCATATCCACACTCACACTCACGCATTATCCATGCAAATAGATAAATCATAATAATATAATCACTGAGACAAAACAAGAATTCAAAATAATTTTGAATACAATAATCTAATCGGGGATTCGATCACGCAAAAAATAAATTAATTTTTCTGTCATAAAATTAGAAATTTTCTCAATTTATTCCATATAAGAAACATTGTTTAGACTTTAGATCATCTAAGTTGAATTCTTGAAATTTATATATCATATAACTACCATTAAAATTAAAATAATAATAATAATAAATAAAATATAATTAAAATATAATAATATATAATATGAATAATTAATAAATAATATAATATAATTAAATTAATTTGTCTATTAGTTATGGTATATATTACTAAAGATTTTGGATAGTTATGATTCACGTATTATATATATATATTATATATATAGGCTGAATATTAAGATTTATCATGCAAGATAAAGAAAAAGATTTGATAATATAACACATAATAAATAAAGGATAGTGGGAATTTTTATTTTGGCAAATGTGGCTTGCCATTAATCGATGAATATAGAGAGGTAAGATAGCAAGATAGCTGCTGCGGACTTTGCAAGTAAAAATACTATGACTCCCATCCAGGGCTGAATTAAAGATATAAAATTATGTCCTTAGATTACATTTGGCAATAGCCTAGAACTATCACTATATTCATACATAACTAGTAGTTATTGTACGAGAGAAATTCCAATGTAAGAAAAGGTTAATTTATTAGACTTTCATTAGTAGATAAAATCGAGACAGTAAACTCAAAATGGTAACTTAGAGAAAGATCAAGAGCATCAGAAAAATGGGATGCCAACGAGGGGAAATTATTGAGTTTCCTAATAACACAATTAAAGAATTTTCTTCCATTGAGATAAGTAATACTTCAGTTATACTTAAATTATATACCTTAAGAGTTAGCAAAAATTAGGTATGAGCTACCTAAATCTATTAAATACATGGAATCTAGTATTAAATTAAGTTGAAGGTGTTAAACAAAAATATGACCCATTTTTTTCTACAAATTAATATATTCAGAATTGTGACTTAAAGTATCCAATTAAACATAATAAGCAAACTTTATCAGAATATGTTAAAATATCAGTTTATTTTAATAACGTAAGGTGAATTAGACTTAACAAGACTATATACAGACAAGCCGTTTAGTTTGATATAGAAAACCTATCAAGTAAGCCATTGGCTTGTAAGCATGAATAATCACATCATTAGTGATCTTTAACATCTAAAAATCCAAAAATCACGGGAGGCAACAAACAGGTCATAAATAACTGCGGGCTCCAAATTGCTTCAAATTTTTTTTATAAAACACATCTGTACTTATATTATGGATATTTAGACTCCTTAAAAAATCATTCTGGGGATTTATAATTCAATTTTGAGCAAAATATATTATCTAGATTTATTTTTACATTTTTTGTTGCACATATACTAATTTTATCAAAAATAATAAATAAACCATATTAAGTATACTATGAAATGTAATAAGGTACTGTTTAGTTATGAGATGTTATGAGATCAAAAATGACATTCAAATCATTCCATCATTAATTATATCCATACAATTATCAGTCAGACTCTATCCGAATCAAGATGCGTATGTTAATCTTAAATTATATTAAGCAAATAAATATATATCTCATTTTGCAATTACTATATAGCTATATACTGTATATTTATTAATATTAGTATTATGCTATATATTTATATAGAATATTAAATTAAGTGAATTAAACATTTACTTACCACAATTTTTACCTTGACACATAATATAATCCATCCTCGAATTTTCTTTTATTCAAATATTTTATTAATATCATAAAAAATATTAAAAACATTAAAAAATTCTAAAATAAAAGCTTAGTATATTACTGAGGCAAACAATCCCATCGATACAATATCACACAAGAGGAAGGGGAATACACATATTTCGAAATATGAGAACGTATTTAACTCATCATTGACACACTACTTGACAATCGTTAAGCTTACACGGCTTCATATAAGGATAAAATAAACCCATCTCCGTGAATATTAAATCTCGTCAATTTTATTAGTAACTCTTTTAAATCATATGCTTAATAGAAAAGCACTTCTTTACTAACGAGAGAGATTATAGCTTGAAACAGTGATATAGTAAAATCACAATGTAAATATAGTATATATTTTTTGAAAACAATAAGACAAAATGAGAGAACTAGAGTTGCAGGCAAGGATATTGGAAAAATAATCTTTGGCAGGTCTGAAAATAACTACGGCTCCCCTTCCCATTTGGATTCCTTATGGAAGATGTTTGTATATACTATAAGTTTACATGTGAAGAAGTTACCTATATATCTACTCTTTTATGACTATAGAATGTAATCATTTAACCACGGAAGAATACAGTTTGACTCGAATCACTTGATAAAAAATGCTAGGAGAGAAATATCAGTGACTTGATATACTCGGTGCAGACGCGGCTATTATCGACCTAATTTTATTGGATTGACCATATCACAAATTGGAGCCCTTCCGTCACACGAATATAAACAACTTAAATTATATTATGTAAAACATTGACTTCTGAAAAGAATTTATCGAAGACAAAAACAAAGATATCGATAAAAAATTTATCGAATCTCTTTTTGGCCTTTAAGAAATACGAGTGATTCCTCAAAGAGATTATTCCAAAAGAGTTATTTGCAAATATCTGAATACTCTATTATCCTACTAATCGAGAAAACATACAATAATTAAAATTACAGGTGTATATTGAGGAGAGAGCTAGTTTCGCATCGTAACGTACGAGGATGTTCTTTTTAAATCTGACTCTTTTTAGTTGATCACTCACGAGGAGAGATTTCAATGAGGTATATATAGAGTCGAATGTATTACTACTATAAAGTCCAAAATACTTTTAAAAAAATTAATATTCTATAGAACGTTTATATTCATATATCAGTGTATATGAAAAAGTCATAAAGGAAGATTGAGCAAATTAATGTGTGCTTTAACATTGTTGAGGGAGGGTGGTGTATAACAGAATAAATAAAAAGTATTGTCGAAGTAATAGTTATGATTTGTTATAGAGAGAGAGATTATTTAAGTATCTTTGTCGAGTTTTATACCTTTCCTTTTCTTTAATTTCATATTTTGGCATTATTATGTATCAGGTTTCGCTCGCGTTTAATCATTTAAATCTTCATTATCTGTATCTGATCAAACTGAGAGAGAGCACACATTATACTGAATACCAGTAGATCTATCCAATATTTGGATAAATCTTATTAATTTGGTGATACTGGAAGCGCAAAAATAAAAATAATTAAAAAATAGAAACACAAAAAATATTTCAAAGTTTATAATAAAACTCAAAATTTAACTTCATATTTTTATAAAGTACTGTTTTTACAAAGAGAAAAATGAAAGGACCACGCGTACATAATTTGTAAATTAAAATACACAATTTCAACCTTTATTGATAGGGCTAAATTATATCCCAATATTCTTCCAAACCCTCGTCTGTCATCTAATTTGAGTGGGATATGTTGAAGGTTTGACGTATGAGACGAATGTTATTGATGATATCCAGTCATACGTAAACCATTTCTCTTCTTTATCTTATATAATCAATAATATTGATCTATCATATACAATGTCTTCAACACATAACCAAGAAATTGCTCTATAAATAAAATGATTTATATTGATCCAAATCTTCACATTTTTTGTTTAAGCAATTTAGGAATCTTATAATGAACTAAACTTAAAAGAATCATATTATATTTTATTATGATTAACTACGGAGTGTGCTGAAATCATTTTGACGGTGGTGCCCTCACACCTCTTCTATCCAAACTCGGTTTACGTTATATGGTTAGGGGTTTTTTTTAAACATAAAAACTTGTCTGGTATTTTTACTAATGAGTGATATATGTGGGAATACTTCTCTCCATACTACTTTTTTTAATTTTTCTGTGAACTCCAAATAGCAATACTCAATATAAGAGTTTTTGTTTCAAAACACATTATCCTGGTCCCTAATATCTAAAAACGACGTGTTCTTAGAAATGTCTCAGCAATAGTATTTTGAGAGTGAATGTTCTAGTACTAAAATATTATATAACTAGTAATTACAAATGTTTTTCCTGAAGTTATTAATCATCCATTGCAGCAACGCTTTTAAAAAAGAAAGACCAGAGTTGAAAAACTGTGACGCATTACTATATTTCACTCTGCTCACTGATCATTTTGGTTATTAAGGAAATATTATTCTTTATGTGTTATAGTATAAAATTGTCATAGCCTTAAGCACAGAATAAAAGCACACTATTAGAGAATTTTTATATATAGACGATTTTAGTTATACCAATAAATGAGAATCTCTGACAAATTATTCTCGCAACTAAACTGGATATGGCACGCAATAAATTGGCGTTTAAATCAGAAGAATTAAATATGAGAAGACTCTTCAGGATGTGGATTTACTTTTTCTTCCCTTTTACCTTAGCTAATCATTTAGTATTACTAAAAAATCATCAATATTATTTCTTAAGTACTCTCGCGCCTGCACTCTCGTGTGTACAAATTCATGCCTTTAGTTGATTCATAATGGATAAATAAAGAGATCGGATGAATTCATTCTCACTAATTTAAAATCACTCTAAGGTTCGAACGTAAAAGACGGGAGATATTAGCGAATGGGACAAGAGAGAGTTTAGGGTGCGACTACGTGACTACAGACATCTCATCTTCATGAAATTTCTAACAATATACAACAGCCAACTCAATGAGAACCTCGTAAATAGATTTGAGGATGACTTTAAAACATACACTTCACTCCAGTAATATACATTTCTTTTACCAGCACGTTATATTAGGTATCGAGTGATATTTACCTCTTCTATCCTATGCCTCATTTGTATATATAAAGCAGATAATACACTCCTAATAACTAGAATAGAGAGACTGCGAGCATGCTTTTACATATTGATCTTCTCTGGAAGCAGGTCTGAAAGAATATAGACACCTACACAGAAATTTTCTGTTATAACCGCAAATTGAGAAATACTAATTTCCGTATGTCAATTCCATTATGATAAATGCTGGTAAATAAGCAAAGGGTATGATTATGTCCATGTATAATGAGACACATGATAGTTATTTATAAATCTTGTTTCGGCACACTTCTTAGGCATTGAAGGTGGGGTATTTGATTCCTATAAGTGTCTATTTATGTGCAGTCATCATGAGTGCGTTAGTTCAGATATTGATATATTAGCAATTGAATATTTGGGTCACTAACATAAGTATACAATTATAGATTGAAGTTGCTCACCCAAGTATAGTTTTCAGAGTTTAATTTTTACACAACTATATGAAATGAAATTCGATGCAACTAACATTATATAGATTGGATAAGTATGAGAGGTATAATCTTTATGATGTAAAATATGTTATAGAAGTTGGCATGTTGAGGTTTTGGTATATAAGTTTATGTGTATCATTGTTGGGACGCATACAGTTCGACAATAGTAGAATAATATTAAGTGATTCTCGTGATATCGAATGTGGAGGGTTTTGATATTTGGGCAATTGTCAACAGCTAGGTCAGAATGTGTGATATAAAAGAAAGGATTCTTAGTAGTCTTCGATCGAGTTTGATTTTTTCATTTCCAGAATTATTAACGAGACATGCGTTAGCTAAGATTGACTGGGATAAAGAAGTCTTACAAAGACTCAATTGGAGCTCTGCTCTATTTACCATATATTATGCAGGTGAGGAAGTACATTCTCTATCAAGAACAATTCTATAATGAATAAACTCAGTTTCAGGGATTCTTATCATAGTTCAGTCAGTTTTCTTAAATAATAAACTTATCTTCTTAAAACCCGGCTTATCGGTTTTGTTTGTTTGATAATATTGTTGGGTGGATGGTCGAACACTTAATCTATAAAACAAAGGGTAAGTTTTATTAATAAAAAATAGAACTACAAGGGCTTAATAATAGATAAGGAGAAGTAATGATTTAGAAACTTATACGGCAAAATGGGAGAGACATGAAACTTTATTCTAACGGTCACTAAGGAGTGCAAAGAGAGAGTCAGAAATCTTTAACTCTGTATATACTTCACTATTATTTTCTTCAGTAATCTCTTCTCTTTTCAGCTGCGGTTGGAATTCTATTGTTTTTCAAAAGTTGTTTTATTTTCTAGGAATCTAATAAGTAATGTAACAGGACAATTGGATATATAAAAAAATTGATGAACAATTTAGTGATGATTGGTTTAAATTCTGTAGGAAATACAGAAATAAAGGGAAAGGGTTGGTCCCAACATTATCCATCACTATGCATACATTTTTCATCATATGCTACGTTACATTAAGTGTTTACAGAGAGAGAGATATAGTAGTATATTATATATGAGTGGGAGACTAAGGTAAGTTTAATACTTGAGTTAGTGCACATTGTTATTTTACAATATAGACTTACAGATTAGTTTTTAGATTGTGATGTTGGAGGAGGATATTAAACGTTTATGTTAGATACGACTTATTGATTTGATTTTTTGGCCCACAGGTCAATAGAGACTGTGCAGGAGCGCATGTTGAGGAATATTTAATTTGGTAGAATTATCACTTGGGGAAAGTAGCGCGTAGTTCACTCCTAGCACTATTCTCAAACAAAAGAGTTTATTCGTTGATGTGAATTAATTATAATATATATATTCAGAATCTATATACAAGGGGGACATCATTAGCGTAGAGTGAAATAGGCCTTAAGATGACTTTAGGATTTAATAATTTTTTATCAGGAATACTACCTCGCTCTTGTAGCGAACTATCATATATTAAGAAAGCCATTCTTTTTTCTTCCGCTCACGTAAGGAAAAGAATTTGGGAAATTTAGTAAGAGTTCACTCTTTAGCTTAACATCTCTGGTGGGAAAAATTGAAAGGTTTCTGGGAAAATTTGTTTACTTTGCAAAGATCATAATAGAAATGATAAATTTATCTCACGCAACGTATTATGAAGGTGTTATTTAGGTCTCTGGTAAACTCCCAGTCAGGGGTTAGACAAAGAGGGGCTGGTAAATATCTGTCAGGGATCTATCTTTTTATAAAGTTAGCCATCAAAGAGGAAAATTGTATCATCATCAATGCAACCTTCATAGGAGATCCAGATGGCTATATATAAGTTACTCACTTTTTTTTATAAGAAATTATATCGTTAATCAATAGACCTTTTGATAAGGATCCCCATCATCACGTGCGTGATGAAACATTATTTGCAATGTCTCATTATGGTGGGCTGGGTACTAAGTGGTTGGGTTAAATGAGTGGATAGCCGCTAATAGAAAAAGCAGTGGGTGTAATAACTAAATGGCACATAAAATCACACTGTTTAGGGGAAATAGTGAAGTTTAGTTTGTGTTCCTTAACAGCGCGAGTTTTCAGTGCTCGAGCTATAGACTACTCTATTAGATAAGGTATTCTATTAAGTGGTAGTGGGATACTGATTTTAAAAATATATTTGATCGGAAGGACCTATAAATCTTGGCATAGGTTTGTAAGTTTGCAGAATGGAATAGTAAAAGTGGCCGAGCGCGCATCAAATAGGGCAGGTTAGGAATTGAGGGTCGAGAGATGTCGATAATAGAATTGGAAGGAAAAAGATATCATATAATCGTGTGAGGATAAACAAATTCTATGGGTTAATTGAGGTAGAGGCACTGGAACAGAGATATAGAATAGGGTAAAATGGAAGGCGATTGTCATGTGAGAGTGAGAGAAAGAAGTAGATGAGATGAATAGCTCTGTTCAGACGATAAGTTGACTCAAATTATGAAAAAGTGAGAGATTTTTAACTCAATGACTATGAAGCTGAATGGGGAGAAGATTAAAAGGGAGTATGTACTGAATGTGTCTAGGTGGAAGCCAAAGAAAAAAAGACTTGTTTAAGGTGAGTACTTATAAACAGTAATTGTAAGAAAGAGTTAGAATAAGCAGTTGATATTGTATCTTGAAGCTAGAATACAAAAAGGTCAGGGGGAATAGATGCAATGAAGGGGGCAATGGATCCGCTAATAAAGAGAGATAACGTGGAGAAGTGCTGAAAGGATATAATGGATTCATTCTCAAGAAGGAGGATCAACCACCTATTGAGAGAGAAGAGCTTGAAACTCGAGATAAAATTTTACATGTTGATAACTACGCTTAATTAGATTATAGAGAAAAAAGAGAGTTTTTTCGGATGCACTAAGTCTCGCGTGGGACCCCTTATTTAAAGAAAGGCTTAGAATATATATATATTAGAGAGAGAAGATGCAGATGTCGGACCGTTAGGAGAGAGTTATGCACAAGAGGAGGAGCTTTCGTGGGTTTGAGTGGGGAGATCAAAAAGTATGAGGAGAGAGGGCTTCGAATGGTATGTTATTGGAATGTTTTTCTGCGTAAAGTGGAGATTTTTACTACTAATGTAAGGGATTTAATATACAGAGTTTAATAATAGAGATTTATTTTATATCTAATATGATTATAAATCTATCACGCTAAGAAAGTGCACTTAGAGAGATAAGAGTCTATATAATGCTCCAAATTGATTTTAACAAACCATAGAACGTATTGGGATTTTGGACAATATTGGATAGAGTGATTACAATCATGAAGCGAAATTGGAAATTGACTAGAGAATCAAAAAGAAATAAATTCAAGAAGAAGCATAAGCCTAAGTACTTGTCATTGATATAAAGGAAGGCAATGCATTCAAGGTAATAAGAGGTCAGTATAGAGGAGCATCAATACTAGATCCACGATAGATTTTCGTTAGCTTGATTAATACGAAAGTCAGGAAAAGGGCAGTAACAATATAGCAATGAGGATAAAATCGATTACTGTTGGTTGGCACAAGGCGAGGAGTGTAAATTGAGGTAACATCTTTTTCCTCCAAGGAAAACTAGCGATTCTTAAAGAGGCTCTTACTGATATTGGACTAGTATATTCTATCACCACTAAGCGATAACAGAAATTCTATAATACAGTGAAGCCTCACGCTTTTAGCATGGAATTTTTCTATTAAATCCTTAATAGACCTAATTCGTAATTGTCATTTATTATCATTTTCTATATGTCTATTCTACTGAACATGTATACAATGATATTATTATTGCTAAGTATGTGTGTAAGGGTTGGATTCCAGTCACACTATCTGCCTCTTTTCATTCAGATTCAAATCTACAATCTTTTTCTTCTATGCCTTCGTACAGCAATTATTTTAATTAGTCTATGATTATTTTCTTTTTGAGTGAAGTTATTGTTCGACTCTCCTAATCTCATAGTACCTAAGAGTTGTGTAAAAAAAGGAGTGTGAGACAGTGTGATTATTGGATACAATTTTTCATTTTTTATCACTTACGAAATATTTTAATTTGTAATTATTTTGCAATTTGATTTATATCTAACTAACTTACAGAGCTAACATTTCTAACACAATTAAGACGGGCAATCGTATGATTTTAAATCTTCCTCATTTGAGCGAGTGAAACTATAAAAATGCCACCATTTGACAAAGGTGAGCTAGTGGTAGATTGGGCACTAACACCTGTTCTTGTAGTTCATTTCAAATAGGGTTTTCTCATCATAATTAAATATATTACGGATCTTTAGTATTACTTATTACTACTATAACAATAGCTGACTATTTCACTCCATGTCTTTTATTGGGGCTTTGAGCCACTAAGGAATATGTTTGTTATAGGTTATAACCTTTTTAGTTATTTTTAGACTAGGGGTATAGTATTAATAATTTTTCTTAGATGAATCTATAGTATTCTTGGCAAATTTATTTATTCATAAACTTTACTATAAATTAATTATATTATAATTATCAGTTAGTACAGTACAATATTTTGCACCGTAGGATTAGGTATTGTTCTTTTTGAATCAACCATAGGTTATCTATACAAAACAGGCTTCCTTTCATTTTAATTTTAACTATTTGGGTATAGCAACTTACATAAGCTATCGACTTATAAAATTAATTGTATTGAATTAGAAATCGCTGAAAGACTACGTATAAAAAATAAACACTGTATCAGTACTATACTATTCTTTACGGTTAATTACTATACTCTAAAAGAAGTGAGAGTACTTTAAACTGTTTCCTTAAAAAATGCGGTTATTGTTAAACATCAATGACTAATTAGCGAGCTTTGCATGCTGACAGGATTTCGCAGCTGTTAATGAGTATACTCTTGACTATATGATTTACTGTATTAATCACTTGCTATCATAAACAAATCTTCATCGTATATGATTTTGTTATGTGATGGGTGTTGTGGTCGCGATTAAGCCATATATGGAAATTCAAATAACAAAATTAGTCTCTTACCTATTTCACGTGTATAGCAGTTAGTCGCCTGTTCTCTTGTGCAGCGAGCTAGATATTGCAGAGCAATAAAGAAATACTTAGGGTAACTGTAGGTATCCAACAAAATACTTACATATAACCATTGGTAGCTGACAGAGAATAGCTATTAGAACCAAGATATCGTGTATAAACAATTATCGAGATGGAGAAACTGACTTGCTTCGCAACCATTGACCGACTCGTGTGTTAGTTATCTCAGTTAAGACCTTCTTGTATATCACGTTTTCTGCCTTAGAGTATAAAAAATCACAATTAGTTGGTACCATTCTCACTAATTACCGGTTAAGACACTGCGGTACTGACTGTCGGACTTCCGATATTACTATCTAAAATTCAACTATCATATGGAGGAAGAGTGCAACCATTTCATAACACCCTTGAGTTCTTCAGCTTCACTATATATTCATGAATATACTACAGCATGTTAGTGATCAATTCTTTGGTATATTGCATAGCTGTTCTACCAAAATGTGAACTTTAAACGATTCTTCTAATAGTGAGCGACTATGATTAGTGACAACTAGTGAGCGTAAAATAATGTTCGAAATTAAGTTTACTCTTTACCACTTTGCAAAAGCTTCTGGGAAATTGAAAAAGAGGCTTATTTTTGTATAATAATATTGCACTAGCCATTCGGACAAGTACGAGTTCAAAATAACAATTGGTTGAGAATAATACCTCGCGTAAATTCTAGTAAATTGGACTCGTTTGGTCAGTGTTCCCATTCTACTTTCTTAACAGCGATTAATCCACATCTTCACGTATCTTGGCGAGATATCGCTGCATGCCACGAAGACCCATAAAGTTTTTCTCCTTTCTTCCATTTTTTATTTCAGGATTATTAACAGAAGCATTTATCAAGTTTCTGATTTATACTAAAGAATATAATCAGTTGTAGTATCTCATTGAGGTTGTTTTCCCAACTCATAAAAACGTTTCATTTACGAAATTAAATAAATGGAGGAAGATTCGCAAAACTTTGCTCTCAAAACCTGTACATCTATAATTATTAATTTACAATACTCCTAATTATCTTCACTCCCTATGGACACAAACACGTTTGGTTTTATTATTTATCCATTGAGCACTTCATTTCTACTACCTTTTACCATAGTTAGCAACAACTTCCACCCAGATGTCAACAATTATAAAATTTATCTTACGTATTATATATAAAAGTTATGATATTATCAATAACCAGGCTTCTTTTATTTCCTCATCTTTAATATATAAACTGAGGATTCCTTATTTCAGAGAGTTCACATATAAGATCTTTGTCTGTGTTGTTTGTTAAAAAATATAACATTATACCAACATTACTTATCACCAAATAGAAGCGTATCTTCAATCAAGTAATTTCTAATACAGATGAGGTACAATCTCAAGTATTCAACATAGGTACACAAGTTCAACTGGGGGTTAGAGCCAAGTCGATTTATTAAAATTATTCTGCTGGCGTTTTTTATAATTTGCAAATTATGATATATATACTGGGGACCGCTATGGCTGCCTTATTTTACAATATAAATTGGGATTTTAGGCTATCGATGAGGTCTCTCTAATGGTGCACGTGTCAGACATGTAGTTACCCATAGTTGGTTTACTTATATATCTGGTTTTTCCCATTCATTGGTTAGTTACCTACAGGTCTCATTGAGGACTATTCTCGGCTCTTTTGTACAGAGTTATAGTGCGTTAGTTCCAACTTTGAGTTCCAGTCTTATCCATGATTTTTGAGTACCATAGGAATCTATTTTTTCCTAAGTATATAATACATAATCGATATTATAATTGAGTCCATAAACTAGTATTAAAAGACCCTGATTATTCTGTTAGTAGTAGCTAAAATAGGTTCTATTGTATACAAGAAAATAAGATAAATTTACTGTATTAACTAATGATAGAGCAACGCATAGATTTATCCTTATATATATTACTCTAAATTTACTTTTAATATATGACTTATATATATATTCACTAAGTTATAAATATATAATTATATATAGTATAATAATTATTATGTATATATTATATATATATAATATATTAGAAGTAGTAGTTATATATATATAGTTTATTTACTTAGTTAATGAGATGGCATAAAAACGGTACCTGGTTATCATATAAGAAACCAAACCCGATTCACCAGTATTTTGAATTTTTTTATCTTGTGTTTTTATTTAATTGGGTGATAATATATTTTCCTTCACGGTTTATACAACTATTGTTTGTTTGTTCCTTAAAAAATATAATTCTTTATCAAGCACTGTTTCAAATTAAATTATTTAAACAGTTTATTCAAAAATATTAACCGTCTATCCAGTTTACGTTTTCTTCTACGACCACTTCCGTCTGCTTTTACAAATTCTTTCTTGGACCTATTTTTCTCTTTTAACCTAAAGGAATCACCGCAAAGGGTAATAGCGCGCAAGAACATGGTTCTTGGCAGTAATCCTCTCAATCACATAGCGCTTATATGCCGGGGGGAACGCAGGGTAAGGACTATTTAAACCATTCTGGGCGCGGGGAGGGTCCCTCCGAAACCGGGCCGCCCTTTGGTATTGGTTGCTGTCGCGGGTGTGTTATTTCTCCGCCCCGCCCCCTAGCGAGGGTAACATTAAGTAAAAACAGCTGTCCTCCAACTGGTTCATAATTCCCCTCTGTGTCCCTTTCCTGTTCGAAGCTGTCTTCGAGGAACGCACCTAATTTATTTTAATTTTTGTTTGTGTTTGTGGATACAATTTTTTTTTTTCAATATATTCTAAGGGTGTTCAAATTTTTTTCTTATCATTCTTTGTGCTTAAACCAAAGACACTTCTTTCTATACTCTGCTCTGATTTTTTCAATATATATGAATTTGGCTTTTATTCTTGGGGCATAATCTTCGTACTTTTCGAGGTATAATTTCATTTAATGAATGTTGATTTTTTTTTTTTCTAGTATTACTTTTTTTTTTTCACTTTTCTTTTTTAACCTCCGCTCATTTTACATTAAATAAGCAGTATGCAGCGGGGTCTTGATTGTTAAATATATTAGACAGGATTGACTTTTTCTGTACTAAGTTGTTTTGTACTATTATTATGTGATGAGAATATTTCATTTTACTAAAGTAAATTTTTATATGATAGATAGTGATCTTACCATTAGCTACAATCTCTAAACAATAATTTTTAAACTCAATATATCCCATTAACTTATGACTGATCTATTATAGGTTTATCACACTAAACTTTTTTGACATATCATTTGAGAATACAGTATCACCATATACTAGCAATATTGTATTAGAGCATTCACAATTAATCAAACAAAAAAAAATCAAAACTGACGGAGCTCCTTAAAAGCATAACAGGGCTATATGGACATATATATGCTCATAAATTTTCAAAAACTTCCATGATCATAACGATTACCCTATAACTTATAATAAAAATTTATATCTTCACCTATGATATTTATTCTGGAGTAGGACTTTGTCTTATTTGGTACTCTACTATATATTTATATATATAATATATTATTATTATATAATAGTAATAAACACTCAAAAAAAACTACAGTATAAGATACCGATATACTATTACTTTATATAATTATATATATATTTAATCTCATTCCTACATAATAAATTAGCGCTAAACAATGCAAATACACTTATTAAATCCTTCTTTAATATTAATTATTTAATTCTGTCAAACAATTGACAATACAAGTTCTTATGTGGGTTATTTAGCTAGTTAAATATTATATAGTTGGAGCCTAATATATAATGCTAGGGGTAAAAAATACATTCCCTTTATACTTTACCTACTCTCATTGACGGCGTCAGATATTCGCTTATACGTGTCGGCTATGCTGTACTCAACTATTACAAAGAAATTGTAAACACAATTCCACCTAGAAGTTCTTAAATAATTACCAAATTTACCAATTTCATTTTTAAAGGACTATTCTTTAACTGATAAAAACATTCTCAAAGCAAATAAAAGAATTTTTTACTGTTGCTCCCATATCTCAATTTTTTGTGTGTGATCATTAGTTTTATAAATTTGACATCTTTGACTATCTCGTTAAGTGAAGAAATTTTTAAATCAACTTGTGTTGAAACGTTAGACAAACTTAACATCACCCACAAATTTTTAAAGGCAACAACTTATTTTATAATGAAATGAAATTGTTTTTCGCTACATGGTGACCCTTTTGCTACCCTGACACCGCCTTCGATATATGTTGACTCCGCTCGCCTAATCTAATCTATTATCACAATTATATCTACAACCCTTATCCTAAACAAGTTTCCTATGGACTAACCTTTAAGACCTCTTCCAAAAACACCATCTATACCCTTCTAAACTCTCTATCACTCTTAACACGCTTAAAAGTACCTAAACCATTTCATTTTGTGCAATCGAGTTTCAAAATCCCCAGTAACATGTCAGCTGAAAAATAAACCATGTTGCCCCAAACTCTCATAGGTAGATTACATTTCAAATTTGATTACTATCATTGTGATAGTGGGGCTCCAGCCTGTCAAAACTTTTTTTTTTTTTATCTCTACCCTACCCTTCTCTCTTTCAATCAGATATGTTTATCGCACCGAGTTTTTAAATGAATATAAGTAAGTATTTAGTCCTCCATATCCTAAAAAAGTTAATTGGTAATTAATCTAATAGATTTCCCTATTACAAATTCACTGGCGTATTATAATAGGTTGCATTAGTGTGCACATTAGGATATGGTACGTTAAAACTAATGTACGTATTGTGATTATCTATGCTTTAAAGTTTAAGTGTATTTTATAGGTTAAATAAATAATTATTATGTAAAGCATTATAGTATATAGTAGTCACGAGATTGATATGGTCGCCTAATATATTAGTTGGTATTTTTGTTATATATAGTATTATAGTAGTTCA
>JABUQX010130449.1:27500-30000 GCA_015478945.1 Trachelipus rathkii
ATATATATATATATATTTATATATATTATATAAATATATAATATAATATATAGTATATATATATATATATAATAAATATAATAAGTATAATTATAAAATAAATTAAAATAAAAGTATATATATAATATATTATATATATATAATATAATATATAATTTTTTGTCGAACAATTTAGTCCATAGGAATTCCTCAAGTATCTTGTTGTTTACTTCGGCGGATTTTGGTCGACCCATTTATGCAAAAAGGGCAAACACTTTCCAATTGGTATGGATATTGAGGCCAATGAAGGATGTTAGAGCTTTTTGTAATCAAGTTGTTCCCAACTAAACTTGAGTATATAGTGCGTATTTGATCTGTTAAGAGAGACTGAACTGAAAATCAAAAAAAAGAATTTGGGAAAAATAGAATTTTTTTTTTTGCTCCTCAGGGACATTGCCCTATTCGGGAAGCGATATTTCCTGTTAAGTTTTTCCTAGGCCGATTCCAATATATTTTTAGTTTTTCTCTAGATCGACCGTTTTTGGGTTACGACGGCAGAAAGTATTTTGGCATCTTTCATTTTGGTATTTGTGGTTAAATACTTCCTGCCTCGTAACACAAAAACGGTTCATGCTAGAGAAAAACTAAAAGCATATTTGTAATCTGCATAAACACTGAATAAAAACAATAAAAAAAAAAATCAGAAGAAACATAAAAAAAATATTTTTTTTTAACGGTAACCCCATACAAAATGAGATGCCAATATAATTTCCTGACGTCGTAAACACAAAAATGGTAAAGTACTTAGAGAAAACTATAAAACATATTTGGGAATCTGCATAAAAGACTCGAATAAAAAACCAATAAAAAAAATCAGAAGAAAATTTTATCTTATATTTTTTTTTTTGTACGGTAACACCATACAAAATGAGATGCCAATAAATAACTTCCTGCCGTCGTAACACAAAAATGGTAAATACTAGAGAAAAACTAAAAACATATTTGGACTCTGCTATAAACACTGATAAAAAACAAAAAAAAAATCAAAACACACATTTGTTGAAGTATTCTATTTCTGTAACCGGTAACAACCATAAAAATGAATGCAATAAATACTTTCCTGCCGTCGTAACCATAAAAGCGTGTCGATGCTATAAAAAACTAAAAACATATTTGAAATCTACATAAAAACTGAATAAAAAACAAGAAAAAAATCAGAAGAACCAAAAAAATTTTTTTTAAACACGCGGGAAACCATCAAAAAAATTTTATATTTTTTAACCTACTGGTACTCTTGTTATTCATAGAAATAAATTTGTGTGTGTGTGGGGGGGGGGGTATGGGACATAGTTTACAGATGCAATTAATATTATTTACGTTTTCAAAAACTGGAGGTCCTTAATTTGTGTTGTGAAATTTGATCATAAAGAATTTCATTATTACTTCATATAAACCTAACTGTTATTTGATAAATTTATAAAATTAGCTATCCTAGAGTTTATTTCTAATATATTAAATTTTTTATTTTCATAAGTTTTCGAAACATTCAACAACTTTAACAATGTAGGCAGGTTTATTTTCATATTTTTGCTTTAAATGTTGAAACTCTCTCTCTCTGGGTCAATCCATTTTTTCCGTACCGATGATGGCCGCTCGATAATTTTTGAAAACTTTTATATTTTGCATGGCGTTAATGTTATCCCTGGAAAGTTCAAAACCACCATTCGTTTTTGTAGATTTACTCTGGTTGTAACAGGGTGAGCCAAAATGTTTGACCAGGTGGAGCAAAATTTATCACTTAATAGAGGTAACATTTTAAGTCATATCTCCATATTGGTAATTCTTATACCACATTTCATAGAGAGTGATTTGTTAGGGATACTTTAAGGTACATTTGGCATTTTATGTTTTTTTTTGGGAAAATAATATTTCACCATGAAAATGAATCCGAAATATTGTGTTAAAAATCGAAGAAATTTCCATTTTCGTGGGTGTATTATTAAAAGAAGGAAATAATTTAACGCTATGAAATTTGGTGTGATGATACATACTGAAGTATGGTTTAACCTAAATCTTATTTGAAGTTTGGTGAATATTTTAAAAAAATTTACAGGGTGTCCAAAAATCAATTTTTCGGAAAATCGGTAACTTTGAACCTTAATATCTCTGATGGGGTAAGTGCTAAAAATCTGAAAATTTCACACATTATACTACTACCATAGATGTTCCTTCACCTGCAATATTGACTTTGGTATTTGCTTGGTTTAAGAAATACAGCCCTTCAAAAATGCCAAAAAAAATTTTTTTTTTTTAAGTTGTGTTATGATACCTATTATTATAGTTATTATAGTTCAAGACAATACATAGACAAATGAAATAGTGTGGCATCAAGGAGAAATGAAAACAATGTTAAAAAAATTTAATTTTAAGGTTAATATACATAAGAATGTACCATTATATCTACTGTAAATGACAAAATTAACTAAATAACTTGAAAAATTTATCTATATATATATATATA
>JABUQX010130449.1:35000-42521 GCA_015478945.1 Trachelipus rathkii
TATATAATAACTTATATATATATATATATATATAATAACATATATATATATACTATATATATATATATATATATATATATATATATATATATATATATATATATATATATATATATATATAATATATATATATATAGGTAGAGCACTCGCTAAACAATACGATGACCTATGTTCGATACTTTTCGGGACAGCAATGTGAGTCTTACTCAGACATAAATGAGTACGTCCTTTCTCGAATATATATATATATATATATATATATGCTATATATATATATATATATATATATATATATATATATATATATATATATATATATATATAATATATATAATATAATATATATGTATAATAATATATATATAATAATAATATATATATGTAATATATATTCTATTTATATATTAATAATAATAATAATAATAATAACTAATATGTAATAATATATATATAATATATATATAATAATAATATATATATATATATATATATATATATATATATAATATATATATATATATATATATATATAATAATAATATATATATATATATATATATATATATATGTATATAATAATAATAATATATAATAATAATAATAATAATATATAATAATAATATAATAATATATATAATAATATATAATATATATATAATAATATATATATATATATATATATAATATATATATATATATATAATAATAATAACATATATATATAAAAAGGATAAGATACAATATATAATAATAATATATATAATAATGTAATAATATAATAATATAATATAATATATATATATATATATATATATATATATATATATATATATATAATAACAATAATAATTTCTTAACTTTAAATAATATATCTATATATATATATATATATATATATATATATATATATATATATATATATATATATATATATATATATATATATATATATATATATATAATATATATATATATATATATATATCAGGGTTTAATTCGGGGGTGGCCTGGAAATTTCCCCCTCCCGAATCAAATCCCCCACCGGAATTTCCAAGTTTTTATAAAAAATTATAACAAAGTTGACTGACTATATAACTATTTAATTATCTATATATATATCTATATATATATATATATATATATATATATATATATACTATATATATATATATATATATATATATATATATATATATACATATATATATATATATATACTATATATATATTTTACATGATACCACCACTCACGGGCAGGGCCTTTTTCAAGGAGGGGGCAAAAAAAGTAAATAAATAAATAAAAAATTACAAAAGGAAAAACAAAAATTAAAATAAATGGAAAGTAAACATACCTTGTCCCTTGCCTAATGCAACTCTCTCAGGTTAAATATAGGATGATTGAATATTGCAGGGAAAATAGAAGAAGTCAAGGAGTTCCACAAAACAGATGTGGCTGGAAAGAAGGAGACACCAACGAGTGATCCTTGAGTCTCCAATATTCACAAAATTTTCATGAGAGAACAAGGCACCTCTTGTGTTACGAGGGCGACGCAGTGGTGGAGGAATGCGAGAGATCAATTCTCTCAAGCACCTGCCGTTATATCTAAGAAAGAGATAGGGCACCAACGTCACGATGCAGAGAAGGGCCAAGGGAGTCAGAAAGTATGGAACAGTTTATAAGCCTCTTAGCCTTAGCTTCAATTTTATCCAAAAGGAGGGTGGAACCGGATCCATCCCAAATGTGGGAACAGTATTCCATACAGGGGCGAATAAGATCTTTATATAACTGGAGTATCTGAGCAGAAGAAAAAAATTAGCGCAATCCTAACAGAATTCCCAGCTTTTTTGAGGCCATTTTAGCAACCCATGTGATGTGAGGTCTTCAAGACAATTCACTATTTATGTTTAGTCGCCAAGAATGTTTATGTTGTTTACGAGTAAGACATTAGAGCCATCAAAGGGAATAGGAAAGTTGGAATTGTTTGGGGAGATATGGAAAGTTGAATTTTCAAA
Source organism: Trachelipus rathkii (assembly GCA_015478945.1). Lineage (NCBI taxonomy): Eukaryota > Metazoa > Arthropoda > Malacostraca > Isopoda > Trachelipodidae > Trachelipus > Trachelipus rathkii. The sequence continues at coordinate 37,014 of JABUQX010130449.1, forward strand.
GAAGTTGAACTTCACAAGATTACGGTTCACCCCACTGAGAAATCCCGACCAAATCAGCAAGAATTGAATCTAAAGCTGTAACGAGGCAACTCTAGATACAAACGAGGGAGCATAATTGAAATGAGTGGAAGAATGGAGAGTTGAGTTATCGGCATAAGAGTGAACAGAGTTAGAAGTGCAGCTAAGAAGATCGTTGATGAAAGAAGGGTTAAAGAGTAGGAGATAAGACAGGACCCTGAGGAACACCACAATTAATAAGAGAGGAGGAAGAGGTTGCTCCATCAGCAAGAGCTGGAACGATACATACAAGTATATATATATATATATATATATATATATATAAATATATATATATATATATATATATATATATCTTTCTATACATATATATATATATATATATATATATATATATATATATATATATATATATATATATATATATATATATATATATATATATATATATATATATTTATATATATATATATATATATATATATATATATATATATATATATATATATATATATATATCTATATATATACGAATATGTATATATATATTGAAAACCTTTTATGTCTGGCATTGTAAGACTTCGGAGAGCGTGCACATTCTTTCCAAATTTTTATATTTCTCGTACAAGTATAATTTTTGAATGCAAAAGCTACCGATAAACTTATTAAACTTACTTCTCGTACAATCTTGTATGAGTAATGGTGTGGTAAGCATAAATAATACTTATTTACATTGTAAGGATTGTGCTCTATATTTTTCCTTTTTTCAATTAGGAGCTTATCTTTTATTGTGTGTGTTTTTGAGCCTACGTGAAAGCTGTATTGCTAAAAGTGCTGCAACTTTGTAAGCTATAGCTACTATGTACATTGTTTAAAATGGCAAGGCAGCAAAAATTATATGATTTTTTCAATAAGAAAAGACGTACTGAAGAGCCAGCACAAAGTACATTTATAACAATCGATCATAATGATGCAGAATCGCAAGGTATTGTTAGTGATTCTATAGTTCCTGCCACAAAAACACGCGAGATTAAATATCAAAAGCAGTGGGAAACTAAATACAAGTGGTTGTACTTTGATCGTACTAGGGGTGGTGCATTTTGTAAGCTGTGTGAAGTGCATTTAAAAAATGACATAGATGTGCTTCAAAAAACAGGTGGAGTTTTTATATCAGTGCCTTTTAATAATTTTAGAAAAGCTACTGGATGTTCAGGAAAACTGGAAAAACATTCAAAATCAGATAAGCACTGTAAGGCTATTTCAATGGAAAATGTTAGATTGCAGGGCTTAAGAGCTCCTGTCCAAACACTATTGATTCAACAGAGTGAAAGTGAGAAAAATGTTAACAGAGAAGCTTTTTCAGCGTTAGTTAGAAGCGCATATTTTTTAGCTAAAGAAGAAATACCTCATACCACCAAATATGAAGCATTAGTTCGTAGGATTTTAGTAAAAAACAACAAACCTCTTGAGGACTGGATTAAAGCCCAAAGTGAGAGATCGACATACATTAGTAATTTAACCGCTTCAGAGTTATTGCTTTCTATTGGTGAAGTCTTGGACAAACAAGATGAATATTTACTTAGTGGTAGATATTACTCTGTAATGGCAGATGAATCCACGAACATAAATAATCAAAGTGAATTGTCACTGTTAGTTCGCTATGTAGTCCCAGCTCCAGTTTATGAAGTAAGAGAAAGGTTTTTATGTATGGTTGAATTAGAAAAAACTGACGGCGAGTCAATATTTTTGGCTATGACTGATGCTTTAAAAAAACGAAAACTTTCTTACGAGAAATTAATATCATGTTCTTTTGACGGTGCTGCGAATTTCAGTGGTAGTATAAAGGGGGTGCGCGGAAGGATTTCGGAAATGAAACAATGTGAGATTCCCTATATTCATTGTAGAGCCCACGTTTTATCGCTTGCCGTCACTAATTCCAGAAAAAAGTTTCCAATGATTAAGAGGGCTTTACATGTTGTTAAAGATATCTACAAGCTTTTTCATTGTTCTCCTAAAAGAGAAAAGATTTTACATGAAATTCAAAAATCACTAAAAGAGAGGATGTGAAACTAAAAACAATGGTTGAGTATCGATAAGCCTTTAATTCACCATTACTTCTCCAAAAAAAGCAAAAGCAATTGCGGTCTTCGATAGATTTTAACTTAATCTGAAGGAAGGCTTGCTTTATATCTGATAGCATAACAAATTGATTTGATCTGAACCGGAATAAATGTCCTAATAAGGAAGACATAAGATCTGGTCCAGTATAAGCTGCTTCATTTAGAGTGAAAAAGAATTAGTTTTAAGAGAACAGTTAAACACAAAACTGACATTTGTAGATACTTGTTCATCACTTTTTATAACATGAAATGTGACAGAAATATGTTAATTGTTCAAGTAGATCGTTTCTACAGATAACAACCTCAATAAGAATAATGAAACACCAGAATAAATGGATATTTTACTATAAAATATTAACCCTATAAAACATAATGCGTGTGTGTATCAAGAATCACACGAAAGCAATAATAATAATAAAAAAGACAATGATACATTTGTAAATACGGCCATGTTGCCAGAATTCTCTCTACTGGCATAGTAGCCAAAAAAAAATATTCAAAATACAAAATATAATTTTTCATAGAATAAACAATATTCTTCAACACTCTCCCTTATTGTTTATTCTGCAAAGGTGGTTAATCCATTCCAATTTTTCTGTTCAAGCTCATTAATCTTGGTTGATGTAGAGGCTTTGTGAGTCCATCTGCAAGTTGATTCTCACTGCTAATCTTGAGTACTTCTATTTCATCATTTTGAACTTTTTCTCTAATGAAGAAATGGCGTACTTTTATATGCTTGGTCCTTTTGTGAAATTCTGGATTCTTACTGAGTTTAATAGCTGCTTCATTGTCAATCCAAAGAGTAGGTTTCTTGAAGACTTCTGTAATTTCTTCCAATAGTTGATGAAGCCACACAATTTCCTTTGTTGCTTCACTTGCTGCCATAATTTCAGCTTCTGTTGTTGAAATAGCAACTGAACTCTGCTTTTGACTACTCCATGAAATTGCTCCTCCAGCATATAAACAAACAATTCCAGTTGTTGAATGCCCTGTTCTCAAATCCCCAGCATGATCTGCATCACTGTACCCTTCCAGATGATCTTGTTCAGAATCACATTTATAAATAATACCTTTCTCTTGTGTACCCTTCAAATATCTGAACACTCTTTTAACTTTTGTAACATCTTCTATTGATGGATTTTCTACACTTCTGGCAAGATAATTAACAGCAAATGCAATATCTGGTCTTGTTGCTGTTGCTAGATATAGAAGAGCTCCTATAGCTGATCTGTAAGTGAAACTCTCCCTGGCTTCAATGTCATGTGTAACATTATCCTTTAAAATAGGTGTTGACACTGCATTGCAATTTTCCATACCAAATTCCTTTAGTATTCTTTTAGTATAGCATGATTGACTAATTTTCTTTGAACCATCATTTCTTGATTCAATTTCAATTCCTAAAAAATATGTTGCAGGTTTATATGTTATTTTGAATTCCTTTTTTAATTCTTCTAAAAATTTCTGCAGTTCTGTTTGACTTGTTGATGCAACTAGTCCATCATCAACATATAATGCAAGTATGATTTTGTGTCCATTCTGATTTCTTATGTAAAGACAAGGGTCAGCTGTACTTTTACCAAAATTAAGTTTTGAAAGAAAGTTTCCAAGTCTTTCATTCCAGCATCTTGGTGCTTGCTTAAGTCCATACAAACTGCGTTTTAATTTGCATACTTTGTCTGTCCCATCTTCAAAACCTTTGGGTTGTTTCATATATATATTTCTTCTGATAAATTTCCATAAAGGAATGCTGTTGAAACATCAAATTGTATTAAGGACATATTTTCTTTAGTTGCTACACTTATCAAAGTCCTTACAGTACTTTTATTTGCTACTGGACTGAATGTTTGCTCATAGTCAATTCCTTTATGTTGACTATACCCTTTTGCAACTAATCTTGCTTTATATTTGTCAACTGTACCATCTGGATTCATTTTAATTTTATAAATCCATTTGTTTTCAATTGGTTTTCTTCCTGGTGGTAATTCAACTAGTTCCCAGGTTTGATTTTCTTTCAATGATTTCATTTCATTTTCCATTGAATTAATCCATTTTTCTTATGGTTACTCTGCATAGCTTCTTTATAATTTTCAGGTTCTTCCATATCTTCTAATAATAGATAAGTACTGTAGTCATCAAACCTTGATGGCTTTTTAATTACTGATCTGTCTCTTAATTGTTTTGTGCTTACTATTCTATCTTGTTCTTCTATTTCTGAATCAGATTCTATTTCTGTATCAGATTCTATTTCTGTATCAGATTCTGTTTCTGTATGTGATGAGTTCAACCTAATTATAGATGTACTGTCATCAGTTTCTGTATTTTCTCTATTTGATTCTTTCTTTTTTTTTTCTTTTTCTGATTCTATCTCATCTGATATTGAAGTTGAAAGTTCTTCTTTTTCAAATACTACATCTCTGCATCTAAACACAAAATTATTTGCTTGATCATATATTCTGTAGCTTTCATCTCCATCATAACCAATTAACACACCTGATTTTGCTTTTGGGTCTAACTTTCTCCTTTTCTGATCTGGAATCCACCCACTGCATGCTGTTCCGATTACACGTAGATGCTTGATTCTGGGCTTTCTATCATACCAGATTTCAAAAGGCGTTTTCCCATCAACAGTGGATTTTCCAGTTCTATTTATTATATATGCTGCTGTGTTAATTAATTCTGCCCAACACTTCTGTGGAAATTTTACCTTTGAATACATGAGTGATCTGGCTGCTTCAACTAGTGTTCTATTTTCTTTTTCAGCACCTCCATTTTGTTGTGAAGTATACGGAGCCGTTAACCTTTGTCTTACACCATATTTATGTAAAAGCTTTTTAACTAACTTATTATTAAATTCTAAGCCATTATCACTTAAAAATTCTCTGATTGGATGTCCTTGTACTTTTGCTTCTTCAAGTACTTGCTCTAATTTTTCTACAACTTCTGATTTTTCTTTAATAAAATATACAAATCTCATTTTTGAAAAATCATCTTTGAAACATACAAAATATTTATAACCTGAGTTTGATAATACTTGAAATGGTCCACAAACATCTGCAAATAGCAATTCTCCTTGCTTAGTACTATTTGGTCTTTTTCCAAAATTCTGACGATGCATTTTTCCATTTATACATCCTATGCAATTTTTATTATCAAGGTGAGTTTCAATATTTAGTTCTCTTTTGATCAGATTTCTTATGTGTCTTCTATCCTGATGTCCCATTCTTTCATGATATAACTGTAATAGATCCTTTTCTTCAAGTGCATTTATTTCTGGTATATGGGAGATTTTAGCTTTCATTGCAACTTTGAATAGCCCATCCTTTGGTTTACGATAGCCATTAAAATGGGCTTTTTTGTCTACCATAAATCT
>JABUQX010130450.1:0-22647 GCA_015478945.1 Trachelipus rathkii
ATATTTTGATTTAATATATAATATATAAAACTCCAGTTAATGGATACCAAGGTAAAAGCAATATATCCACCTGGTTATATACCTGGGCCAAAGTAAAAGGTACTATTACCAAAGTAACAAGTTTACTTAATCGCAGAGGAACCCCACCCAGAAAGAAAAGCATGTATTTTAAAACTTGAATGAACAAGAAGCTATCACAAGGCTTACCAGGTTTACTTTACCTCCACCCAAAGCTCTGATATCACTATTAATATTATATTTATTATTGATATTTCAAGTTATTATACTAAATATAACTTAAAATACTATTTTAAACTCAAATAAATACAAGAAGATGAATATATCCATTTATACTATCTCCAATCTAAATTATACAAATTAATGTTCCATACAAAGTTAGAAGAGTACATTAGTCTAATTTAATTAGTTAAAGTATATTCATATATTATATATATATTATTATGTTAATTAATATATATATATATAGTAATATATTTATACTATATTATATATATATATAATATATATAATATATATCATATATATATAATATATATATATATATTATATACTATATATATATATATATAATTAATATAATTCATGTTAATATAATATTATAATTAATATATATATATATATACTATATATATAATAATAAATATATATATATCTATATATTATATATATATATACTATATATAAATATATCATATATATATATTATTAATATATATAATAATATATTGAATAGTTTTTGATCCTTTCTAATCATTGCCCATATACCAAAAAAATGCACCCGACACATGACTAACCCTGATAAATAATAAATATATATTATATTATATATATTAATTAAATAATTATAATTATATTAATAATATATATATATATATATTTAATATATCATATATAAATATATAATAATATATATATATAATATATTAATATATAATATTATATATATATATAAATATAGTATTATATAATATTATATTAATATAATATATATTAATATATATATATCCTATATAATATATATAATTAATATATATATTAATATACTATATATACTATAAATATTATATTAATTATTGAAAAATTATAAAATATTAATAACTATATATATATACATATATAGTTATATTAAACATATACTATATAGTATATTAAATGCATATGTATTATTAAAATATATATATTAATATATAATATATATCATATATATATTAACTAATATTATAAATATAATTATTATACTATTAATATATATTAAATATAATTTATAATATATATATAAATATATATATATGAATACATCACAAAAGGGGTTTCTATCCTATATCTTTTATCTGGCATGTTTCGGTCCTAAGACTAAAGTGATTAAAACCGGGCACTGAGGAATTTACTACTATATAGGTTAATCTTGCACTATTTTTAACAAAGTAATTAATCTTCCTTTCTAAAGTTTTTCCGAGACACATGGAAAACACGCTGGTGTGGTTTTTAAAAGCTGATAATTTTAATTTTTATATTTAATGAAAGTTTGATATATTTAACAAAATATTTTATATAAAACCCTCAAAATCATGTTCTAAGAATACTATTTAAATAACATATTTTTACCTTCAAAATAATAATAAATTATTATTACATATTTAATAATAAAAAATGCTAATAAGTATTTTAAAAATACTCTTTATGACAAAGTATATCTTAACCCTTTCGCCTGCCCACGTGGATTTAAATCTACAATATATTTGAGTATTGGTAATTTATCGTCGTTCTAAATCTCCTGGAGCATAAAGAGACCAATTATTCCATGCATGAGAGAAAGACATCGGAGGAAAACAATCAGACAACAACGCGATATACAGTTAAATGTAAAGAACAAGAGCTGTCAAATCAGGCTTCTGTGCGCTTGATGAAACGACGGATGTGGTGTCACTTTTTTCGTCTAATGAGGACTTGATTCTTTTTTGATCTCCTTTTTCCGATATAGTTTTTTTTTTTTTCACACTGTAAAAATATTTTCAATCGCTATTAAAACAAATTTTTTTTTTCAAAAAAGCATTATACTTTTGGACCTTCTGCATTAATGATCGATAGAATTAAAAGTTTTACGATGACGAATAATACAAGATTCTAGTTATATTATTTTCGGTCAATTTAAACAAGCTGGTGCACGAAAAAGCTCAGGTTAATACGGCACCACAATCGGTTAACAAGAGGAGAATGTTCTCGGTTAATTAAAAAAAAATAATCTTTTTCTGAGTCGCTTGGAAAGGCATTTAATGATACATAAATCAAGGCTTGTTCTATAGAGTGGTAAAGATGGATGTGATTAATCGGAAGGCTAGTCATGTTTCATAACGGTCTAGGCAGTTGTAGAAGCACTTTAGGGATTGTATGATTAAGAGTTTACGTGTTGTTGTGGTGGTTGAGATCTTGGTTGGTGATGAGTGTGTAGTGAGAAATGGGAATGAGTAAATTGTAGTAGATAAAATAGTAGTCGTGGGTGTAGTGACTGTGTGTGCTGTGTTCGATCGTTTTGTTTTCCGCTCAATGATTGTTTTGAAATGCGGGTCGGCTAATGTTAGTAGATGTGTGTAGGCTCGTGTTAGATAAATATAGGACATAGAGGAGAAATTGTTAATTTAGTGGATAGAACTTCTTTGCTGCCGAGTCCTAAAATTTGTAGTTTATTCAGCGTTTACGGGTCTTGAAAATAATAGGTACATTTTATAATTTACACACTATGGCTGTACCGGGGTTAAGTACTTTTTTACCTAAAGTTGTTTATAGCTGGTAATGTCCTGTTTGCTATGAACTTGTTCGTCATGATTATAGAATGAAATAATGGCCTTGTTGTACTCTTTTTCACGCACGAAGTATGTAATTTTTTTGCTCTTTTATTACCTTTTTAAAATATCGACATATAGTTGAAAACGATATTCTTTTTATCCTTAATAAAAAATGAATATCGAATTGGAAATTTAAAGAGAGGGAAAATAATATGTCTATAAATACCGAATCTCTTGTAGAGATTTGGCAATATCATTCAATTCTGAGGAGGACAAATCATCGACATGTTAAACATTCGGGGAAAAATATATTTTTTTCGAACAGAATACTTTTCCGCTTTATATTTTTTAAATCGCTTGTAAAGAAAAGCTTCGTTCAAGCTTCGAAACCTCCAAATTTTATTAATTTATTCATAATGTATAATATATATCACACACACTTAGTATTTATAGAGTACCTACATATAAGTATAATCATATATATATAGTAAATATACTATAAATATATATCATATAATATATATATATATATAAATGATAATATATATATATAATATCCTAAAAAATTATGTGTGTTGATATTATTCTAGTTATAATTTTTCATATCTCATTATCTTATTGCGATATTCAAATTTCATCTTTAATTTAAACTTATAGCAACAGATATCTTACACACTAGCATCACAACAACACAACAAACACATACACACACCCACACAGACAAACTACACGATTCATCGACAATACACACACTAGCACACAACTCTCACTTAACTTGTCAGACATCACTCTGAATGACCACTAACACACAGTCGGCACAAAATCACTATCTAATGCATGAGAATATTATGACTATCTAATATTAAAGATATTCAGTAGAGTGATAATTATTACAGGAAGAGAAGTAAGAGAGATAGCGAGATTGAGAGAGAGAGAGATGAGACTGTTTTTTTAGAGAGATAAGATGAGAGAGATAGAGAGAGAGAAGAAGATTATATATATGAGGAGAGTGATATTTATTAACAGTAGGGTTTTCTTAATTTAAGGGTATATGGACTAAAATCGTCGGGTAATAATTTTAATGAGAAAGTATATCAATTAGCGCGCTTCCAAGCTGCTCTCTGGCACAACAATAGTTTCTTAACTTGAAATGAATTTCTTGATGGGATCCCTTACTGGGAAATAGAAGAAAGGTAAGGCTTCTTGTAGCATGGTTGTATGATTATGTGAAGGATACAAATGATTTATACAAATATTAAAATTTATTCTTAGGACTTTTAATAACTTTCTTTTTAATTATTATAGATGTTAAAATTATAACCACTAAAGAATATACTTTTCCACCTTTTCGGGTAAAGCGAATACATAAGGGAATTTTATAACAATGGCTTTAAGAACCTATATCTATATATACCTAGATGTATAATATTATATATATACTAATATATATATAATATATAGTCACCTTAATTATATATATATTTTATAATATAATGAATAGCAATTTTATTAAGATATTATTATTATATCTATACTATAATGTAAATCTTAGTGCATTATAATAAGTTTAGTTATCATATATATTGATGAATTCGAGGACCGTGAGGAAAGGTTTTATATATTTGATTCTATTAATTATCTAGATATTTCAGTGACATTATATACATATATAAAGAGTATATTTTATGTATCAATGACTAACGATAATGTATAAATAGGTATATATAATAATTAATATTATTACTTTAAACAATATAGTATAGTATATCACTTAAGTATTATACACTGACTTTGATCTTAGTTATACTATACCCCGGGTAAATAAATTTGGCTTAGAAGTAGAGTACCTTATTCAAGATTCTCAACCTCTTGAGATTAGCTCTATGTTTATGTATCGTGAAGTAAAAGTTATTTAAAATCACTATAAATATAACAAAAGACCATATTTACTTTTAAAAAAATTATGGTTTGTCAATTTATAATATAATAAGTATTATCTATTTTATATATATATCAATTATAATTTTTTCGTATCAATTGATATATATTTATTATAAGTAGTATAATATGGACTATACCTCTAAAGATAATTTATTGTCATATTTACATAATATGACATCCTATATATACAACTATATTAAATATTAAGTATATATGCAAGAATACTATATACAATACTATATATATAAAGACAATAATTAAATTATATAAATTATAATAAAGTTTAAAATCATACATATATCAACATACATATATTATATATAATATAATATATATATATAAAATATATATATTTATTTATATATCATATTTAAACGTATATATATATAAATTAATATATATATATATATATATATATATATATAATACATAAAATAATTAATTATAACATATATTAAGCTTTTTAACTAAAGGGGACAGCCGGCGGATGCAAACGGCAGTTAATTCTATCCCTAACAAATAATACCAAGGGTACTATTAACGTAAATTGTCTCATATTGGGCGGCGAAAATCACTAGTCATTATCGTGAGATTATTACCAATGATTGGAAATATCGGGGAGATATTTCGACTATATTGAGGGTATTATGGTGAAAAACGACCCTTTTACATCTTTTTATCCTTTTACACTATTATAGCGGGTTGTATATATAATTAATCCAATTAATATAAAGGAACTGCTTTCGACCAATTATTTAGATAATATATTATAAAAATAAATAAGTAAACACTAAGTAATCAAAGTATTTAAAATTACTTCACAGTTGCCGAGCAAAATAAAAGTAGCAAAAGTAATTAATTATAAGACTATATTTCTTCTACTTATCAGTATATATATTATATATAATAGATAATCATATTATCCATATCTTTCATTACTATTATAATCATTCTCATTATTATTAATTATTCATCTATATTTTTAATAAATATACTATTAAATTTATATATTAATCATTATTATTATATATATAATTTATATTATTATAATCTATATATATTATATAATTAATATATTAATAATATTATTATTATAATTATTATAAATTATATTATTATTTAATTATTTATGATTATATCAATTATATTTATTATTATAATAATATTAATATAATTATTATTTATAATTATTATATTATCTTAATTAATTAATTATTATTTATTATATATCATTTATTATTAATTACTATTTACTTATTATAGAATTGTTAATTCTTATAAATAATTATTATTATTTTATATTTAATTTATATAAAATTTAACTAATATTATTATTAATATTTATATAATTTAATTATTTATATTATTTAATTTTAATGATAGCATCTAATTTAATTTAACCTAAATCCAACGAAATTAATACATTTTATTTATTAATATTTATTTATTAATAATTATAGTTATATTATTTTACCATTTATTACGCATGGAGTTAACATTCTGGGCTAAGGGTAACAGAGGTTCCACTGGTTCCACAATTGCAGTGATTAAATATTAACTTTGAATGGGTGTAATTTAATTTAGAAAATATTTACGTTTAATACATTTATATTTATATATTATTAATAATTAATTATATTAGAATTCAATTAATATACAAATAACAAACTGACAATCATTATTATTAAAGTACTTAAAAATCATCATATCATTTTAAATTTATATTTATTAAAATATTATTATTGATTTAATTATATAACATAATAATAATTTAATCTTAATTTAATTATTCTATTATTTATAATCTTAATTTAATATTATTTAATATTAATTATTTATTATTAATTTATTTTATCTTCATATTATTATTATTTAATTTTATTATTATTATTTTATATATTTTAATCTTACATTATAATGAGTTATTCACTTAAGTTATATATATACAGGCTATAATACATTCAAATTAAGGCCTTATATATGAGAGATAATTATATAAAAGTTGTATTCACGTACTGCGGACTTTTACGTTATTACAGTAACATTATATTTATCGTACAACAATTATCTGTAGTATATATATACTATATATCTGAGTAATATAATTAATATAATTTATAATAATTACGTGATAATATTATATACTAATTATTCTCGATTGTAAAAATAGAGAAAGTACGCAAAATGATTTAGACTTAATAATATTATAAATTACGTACCGTTTTAAATATTATAAGTTCTTATAGAAAAAGTTGTTGTTATAATTTATATTAAGATATTATATCAGTTATTATATATATATCTAAGTTCATGTAAGTAATTAGTATGAATAAGTAAGTCTAGTATAGTAGTAAGTTTATTTATATATAATATAAGTTAGTTATATTTATAAATAATGCAGTATAATGTGTATATTATATATATTATATATAGTAAGTTAAGTCTAGTAGTATAGTTAATGATATTTAATAAGTTAAGTTAAGTTAGTTAAGTATAGCATGATTTAAATACACAAGTACATGTATATATATATAGTAATAGTAAGTAAAGTTACTAATGAAGAACAATCAATATTAAGTTTAGATTTTAGTGTCTGTATGTGGTATGATATATTAAAAAGTATTATAGTTAAGTTCAACATCCATCAAAAAATAGTGCCTATTCAAATAGTACTGTAATTGTTTAATATTATAATTATGTAATATTTAAATATAGTTAATTGATCATATATTTAAAGTTAAATAGTAAATTAATTATAAGATACAATTAGTATTAAGTAGTTATTAATTTATATAATTATATATTATATAATCATATAGTATAATATTAGATACGAGTAAAACTAATTATTCATGTCATTTATTATATTACTATTAATTAAATATTAAATTAATATTTTGGGGGGATTTTTTGAAATATTTAATGTAACTAAATAATATGAATATATAGTTAATATTAAATATTAGTTTTTGATTATACTCTATATTCATAAATATTAATTTATGTTTAATATTTTTTTTTTTGTAGTAATGTGTTGATTATTAAAGTATATTATATATTATTTATATATATATAATATATAAATATAATACTATATATTATATATATAAATATATCTTTATATATATATATATTATATATATATAATACTATATAATATATATAATATATATATATATATAATATATATATATAAAGTATATATATTAATATATATAGGTATATATATATATATATATATATATATATATATATATATATATATATATTATTATATATATTTTAAGTAATTTATGTATATATATATATCATTTTACTTTATTAAAGTATTTTACTTAACTGCGATTATATATAGAATTGAAAGCAGTATATATAATTACGTTTATATATAGTAATTAAAATTTATTTTTTTTTAATTTTCCTTTTTTGGATCAATTTTATACTTTAATTTAAATTTAAGATTTTGAAATTTACTGAGCATTGATATAGACATAACAGTAAGTATATAAAATACACCGATATGAATTATATATATAATTACGCTTAGTTTAATTTAACTTTATTATTACTTATTATTATTTATTATATATTATTATTATTATTTAAATTTATTAATATTATAAAATTATATTTATTATTATAATTATTATAAATTATAATTATTTAATTTATTATCTTAAATTAATTATATAATTATGTTAATATATTCATTATAATTATTTTATATATAATTATTATTATAATTATTTAATTTATACTTTATATTATTATATTATTATATTTATAATTATTATTATAGTTGTTACAGTTATTAGAGTTTAGATTATTATAGTTATATTGTTTAGTTGTTTATGTTTGTTATAGTTGATTTGTTTTAGTTGTTGTATATGTTTATGTTTAGTTGTTGTTATGTTTATTTTAATGTTATTATGTATTTGGTGATTATTGTTGTTGTTAGTTGTTATTGTTGTTGGTTATATTTTTTTTGTTTATATTATATAGTTATTTAGTTGATTCCTTTTTAAGTTATTTGTATATTGTATTTATTTGTAATTATAGTATTGTTGTTGTTGTATATTATATAGTTGACTACCATTAATGACGTAGAATTATTTAGATTTTTGGTCTTTAGAGTGGGAGAGTCCTCAAGCACTATATTGTGGTGGGAGATAAAAAGGACGAGGGTGGAAAATAACTTGTCAAACTCACGCTCTATGTTTACTTATTTGGGAACAATAGACTTGTAAAATTTTGGTTTCGTTTAACCGCTCATATGTAGTCTAGCACTAGCGTTGCATAAAAATATATAGAAAGATATAATGAACTATACTAAGTGAGAATTAACTAAAGGAATAAATTATATTATAAATTGCTCACTAATTGTACTGATACAATACGTTTTTGGGCCAAAATGTTTTTCTAATAAGGTTTTACACGCCAAAAAAGATTTTTTGCCCGGTATTCACATTAAGTGAACTCAAAATTTTATACAGCTTAAGATAAAAGAGGATTCCATTTTTGATTCCCGATCGGATGAGGGGAGAGGAGTCGCATTTTTAAATAAAACAATATGGCTCGAAAAAATACAACGCATACTTTCCGACATCTCAGAATTTCGCCATATCAATCAGACTGACTATCTTCAAACTATATTAATTAAGTATAATAATATAATACATATACTTACATATATATAATACTCTTATCAGAACTCCTTAAAAACAATAGTATTTAAAATTATGGCAGATTCCTTCTGTAGATCAACTCGCACTGGCTCATACATTAGCAACCTAGGATTAGCTAAATTATATGGTTTATTCGTATAAGCGACGATAACAACCATGCAACTTTTCCTCTCATTTACATGTTACCAACACTCTCTTCTGAGGCAACTGAGCAAAATAGTCGCCCTATAGTTACTCTTAGGTCGCAAATTTTAATAGTTCAAGGATAGAAGCGCGCTAAAGACCACCACTTGGATAATATGAACTCATTGGAGCCTTGACAACCTTTATCAAAAATTATAATCTTTTGGCATTTTTTAAAAATCACTCTCAGTGTCAGTTGTTACAGGCTAGACATGATGGTTTCGGATTCCAACCTTTATTCCCAAACATTCCTGTAAAAAGAAACTGTGTGAATCATTGTCAATACTGAATTTTATGTAATGAACGAGGTTTATTCGCCTAACACAGATCTAATTTTTGGGGAAGCTTCTGAATCTGGGTGACAGGTGACAGATCATATATTTTTCGTTTTGTATACAAATCAATTTTATCTCTAACTGAGGGCACTGGATATGCACGGATACATTAGAATTCTCAATAGCTTCTTCAGCGTTCTGACATATTGCTATTTTCTGTTAGTTTTCAAGAAAACATCTGGTGACACTTAATTTGTCCTGCAACTTAATTCACTCCCCACACATTAATAAAAAATATAATAGTCTTAAGAACACAGCTTTGAGCTAAAATCAAATTTCATTATTCTTTTTTAAAGACACTGCATTCAGTTAAGGTTCTCGCCTAGCGATTTTGTTCTTATGTACAAAGGATTATTCTACAAAGAGTAAGGCGCATATGCTTAGACATTATGAAATAGCACCGGTTTTCTTGATAATTTATATTTCTCTACCTGCGAAACGATATCCTACTCAAGACTATGTGTATAATGTCAGGAAACGCCATCACTAGCTCATGTTACGCCACGGCAGAAGAGGATGTGACTGTTCCTAATGAATTTCTTCAACTTTACTCCTTATCAAAACCAAACTCTCTGCCTTTACAATTGTTAGGATTTATCAGCAGTCTCTCTTGAGAAATTATGTATCTTACCTGAACAACTTTTCACTAAAAATTCAATATCTTATCAGTTTAATTTCTCTATAATTACATGTCTATTTGCACAACGACAGGAACCTAAGCACGAGTAAAAAAAATTCTAAGTAACAGATTTCACGTCCGAACTAATGCGTGCGTCAAAGTGTCTCTGACTATCCCAAATGCACGAAACATAAAAATAATTAATTTAAAAATGTTAACTAAATTTTTTTTTATCATAAATATTACCCTCGTGAGACAGATTTTATAGTTATTTCCGCATTAAAATTAAAACCTCCAAACTCATTTCAGACACTAAGGGGTACAGCACGCTCTACATTTGAAGATCTTCGAGGAACATCGGTCCACACACATCACAAACAATGAGTTCACGGGTTTGCAATGCACCGTTTCGTGGGAGACTGGTCCTCACATCTTCACACAGCGGAACTCTAAGCCATTCCGAGCTTTGATCACATGAACGGGTTGGCAAGGTTCAACACACAGAAGCCATGCATCTAATCCGGGCCAACTCACCCCACACAACCCTGACCAACACGTCAACGAACAAGAAACTTTAGAATCCGGGAATCAGCAAGTAACTCCTAGACGGAAAACTTTTGGAGAACCTTTCTTGTACTTCAAACAATTTGAAACCAGAAACTCAATTGCTATGAATCAGAGTCATCAATCGTCCATTCTTTATTCACTTTATCTAAACTTTATTATTATTATTATTTATCAATTAATTATTTTTATTATATTATTTATTATTATATTATTATATTATTCAATTATATTATATTATTATAATTTTATATTATTATTATTATTATTATTATTGTATTATTATTATATATATTAATTAATTAAGTATAAGAATTATAATAAAACAAAAAGACAAGAAATAATAATAAATAATAATAATAGATAATAATATACTAATAATATTAATAATAATGAATATAATAATACATCATAATAATTAATAGATTTAATAATAATAATAATAATAAAATATAATTATACATAATAATCAAAGCAAATTAAATGAACGGATCATAATAAATAATCTATATATATTATTATTAATTATTACACATTACTTATCTAAATATATTATTCATATTAGTATTTCAAAATTATATTTATAATTCATTTAATTAACCATTAATTATCAGTTATTAATTATAATTCTATTATAATGATTTATATATTAAAATATTATCTAAATTTCTGGATATTATCTATTATTATATTATTGATTATATAATATATTATTTATTTAATTATTATTATTAATTATAAATTTATAAATTAATTATTTATATTTAATTTATATATTATCTATATATTATTATATATTATAATTAATAATTATTAATTATTATTATTATATTATTTAAGTTATTAATTATAATTATTTATAATCTATTATTTATTATATTATATTGATTATTATTGATTTAATTATTATTATTATTATATTATATTATTATTATTATTATTGATTATATTATATATTATAATTATTTTATTTATTATATTATTATTATTTATTAATTAATAATTTATTTATTTAATTATTATTTATAATTTTTTTTTTATTGGTTTGTAATTTATTTATTATTATTGTTTCATTTAATATGTATTTATTTATTATGTTATTCCATTTTTTCTATTTCTGATATTATTATTACATTATTTCATTATAATTTACTTGATTATATTATTATTATTTATTATTATTTTCAATCTACTTAATCATAGTATATATTATCATTGATGGTAATGTGAGTCTATTGACTGCAACCATACAACCGGATAACTTAATATTTGCGTAGGGGTATTTATTGATATGTACATTTTATTATGACATTTATAATGTTATTAATAAGGTTATTATGAAAATTCCATGATGCAATTTGTACTGTCAATATAGATTAAGGTATTATATTCCAATTACATTCTAAAAGCTAGAATAATTTTTTTTGCCGCCGCCCCATTACTGATTATTATTGTTATTATTATTATATTATATTAATATTACTATTTTGTTATTATTATTGATTATTATTATATTATTATTATTATTATTATTATTATTGGTGTTTTGATGAAAATGTGGGTTTTATATCATTATCTGTCATAGCAAGTATTGATGTCAATTTAGTTAATATACTTTTATGTCATTATTCAAAATTATTTAATTATTTATAATATATTATTAGATATGTTTCTTAATGATTTCATAGTAAATATATTACAAAGGAACGTAGAATATTACTCATCACATTCATACAATTATTATGATTACTGGCAGACAAGCTTTACATCATGTCTCACTGTATTATATGATTTATTGCATTTAACTAACTATTATTCTTAGTTATGTGATTATTAATAGTTATTATTCAACTTTTACTACTATCATTACTCACTGAAGCTACGGTATTAGACTTGCGTAGTTTTTCAACTTTATGGACTATCATATTCTACACTTTGGTTTATTTATTATTATTATCACTTTCCTATAACAAATACTCACGGTCATTACAGCATAATTTTAATGCCCAGCCAAGTAACTATTGGGTTTACAATATATCATTTTAACCGGGGGAACCAATTTTAGTTTTTCTTCACTCATTTGTCTCAATGAAAAATTTAATCTATTATTGTTTTTGTTTTTACATATCTCGTTTACTTCTTTTATTATTTATTTTTCTATATTCAACTATTTTCAAAGGATCTAGAAAATATTTCGAAAATAACTCATTTTTTTACCATAGTTGTAACTCTCGTATATTTGCAATTTTATCTTTCATATTTCTACTTTCGAGGTTATCTTGCTTGCTGATGGTTAAGCCAAACTCGAAACGTTCAGATGTAATAGTAATAATAAAACTACTGTTTAATTAAGATAAAAACATCATTTCACAAAATCACATTATCATTTATTATTCTATTATTATATATTACTTCACCCATTCACCTGCCCTTTCTTCACAACTACAGATCACACTCTCTAACTACGTATTTAGATTATGATTGATATATTTCCATTTATTATCTAATTTTATTTATTAATTTCATTATTATAATTCAAGATATTAATATGTTTTATGATAATAAATATTGATTATTTATTATTATTATTTATATTAATTATTATTATTTTCAGTTATATTATTATCACTTCATGTATTGATTACTTAATATTATTAATTAAATCACTAATCTATATACAATTTATACTATGATATATAACATTAGGTAAGAGTACACTTAGAACTTTTATATATAGTAATAATATGATATCATTATCTTATTTACATAACATATATCAATTATTATCAGTTAGTTTAACTTCATAACTTATATATATATATATAATATAATAATACACGTTATATAAGCTAGAGGTAACAACGATACCTCTACTATTAGCAGAAACTCATAACTTGAGACGTATATACAAGACAATTATTTTTATGTAGTATACCCTCATTTTCTATTAAATCAAAATATATATATACTAATACTCAAAATAGATTATAAGTATGCATAATACCAGTTTCACTACTATCATTCCTACGTAGACATCATACGAATTATTTCCTATATACTGCATCATAAATAATATAATATATTATATATATATTATATCTGTTAATTATAATATATCTATATATATACTACGTATATACCGTATATATATAATTATATATTACATATATATTTTAAATATTAAGTATATTAGGTATTAAATATTTAAACTCGAATCACTTTTTACAATATTAGCTCATTATATATATATATATAATAATATATATATCAATATCATATATGTATTATCAATAATATTAATATTAATACAAATGAAAATATATATTTTAGGGACGTACGACCTCTTGAACCAAATTGCAAACCGTTCACCGGGCAAACAGCATCACCACTACAGGGGGTGTCTTAAGAGGCTTCGAGTATAATGCTCACCAACCGGCTCATTCTCGTTCTTCACAATATATCTAAATTGTAGAGACCATCCCCTTCTCTTAATCCCTTTTATCGATTTAGAGGATAGCACGAGCGACATTTTCCTCTGGGAATCGTAATTAAACTTCCAACTCACAGCACTCGGAAGTGTTCTGTTCTTCTACAGCAACTCGAAGCACAACACATCGTCACAACACACACAGCTATTCACAAGCAAATCATAAATAAACATGAAACGATGGTCAATCAAATACATATATACATACACATAATATCTTATAGCATTTAATATAATTATATATTATAATATATATAATATTAATATATATAGTTATATACTTATATATAATATATATATAATATATACTATAATTAATATATATTATATATATATATATATATATATAATATATATAATATATATATAATATATTACTATATATTAATATATATATATAATATATATAACTATATATTTTAACATCAGTGAGAGCACTGTTGGACACCGTGAGAAAACGGGGAGGAATCTCACTTTTTTGTATATTCATAGAAGTAAATATAAATAATAATATAATTTATATAATAAATAAAATAATTAATATAAATCTATATAATTATTATTATGTATATAACAATAATAATAATTTAAGAAAATATATATTAAAATCTTAATTGATGTATAATCTATTATATATATATAAAATAAATAGAGAGAAATAATTTTACAAATATCTTTTAAAGAAAGAATGAGGAAAGAAAATACTATCGAGCATTTGTTTATGACTAATAATAATTATCAAAATATATGTAGAAGGTCTGACTCATTTTTATATGTGAGGATATCAATATTTCCATTTTGGAATTACAGAATCCCTTATTCAAAACTCTCGTCTCTTTAGCAACGAGTTATCTAATTATAGAAATGAAAATCCGGATTATTCTTCTCTCTAAATATTATATGCAGGCTAATGATAAACACTATCATACAGAGGCTAATCTCTCCTCCTCTCATTATTATTAGCTAACTTTTTTTTTGTGAAAAAATAAGGTCATCTTGAAAGACAATTACATTAATGTATAAATGACAAGATTTGACTGAACAATATTTAACAAAAGAGTTATTATAACATCGGCTAATTATGTGCTAAATCTTACATCATTCTTTTAATATTTACATTATTATTGGACAATTTTGCTTCTTATATATAACGGGCTTCGTAGATACCTTCCAAATAATGCGAGAGTGACAAATTTTACAAGCGGTTATTACAATACATATTTCGTGAATTTAATTTTTTTTACAAGTTGTTTTTTTTTCCTGTCTAAGGATCTAATAAAACAACTGATGAAGGATTTAAGAAAAAAAATAAAATAAACTTTTACTGTTCTTTAAACACATCGGATATAAAATAATTCATGATACTTTAAATCTAAATATCGAATTATGGAAAGGAGAATAAACTAAGATATCATACATAAAACCAATTATATGTACTCTCATAAAAGGAGAAATGTAAAAAAGTAAAAATCATCATAATATTTTATAAAATAATTATTATTGTGAATTATTATATATTATAATAAGTAAATATTAATATAATCAAGTTCATGAAACTAGAATGCTGAATATATATAAGTTGTAGCTTATTTATTTCATTTTTTTTAGTCTAGAGTTTTGATAATATAATAGCACTATATTGCCTCCTGATAGAATATTCCTTAAAGAAGATAAACTTTTGCCTATCCTATTAGCTCCTATTGTCTTACTATAGCAATATATTTATTTAAGCGAATATAATGTTTATGTAATTTCCTGTTTGAGTATAAAAGGAGTCATATACCATTTTTTTTACAAAATATCTTGATTGAATAACAGGTTAATAGAGATGAAACTAAGAAGCTTTTAAGAATGCCATATCGTGTTCTTGATATTATATAGAATTCGAAAATTAAAGCTTATTTTTGCCTCCTCCTCCATTTGATAATTGCTTAAAGTTTTTACACTAGTAAAAGGTTAGATTTAATTATATAAATCAAAATTACAACTAAATTAATAACAAAAATATCTCTAACAACTTCCTCTCATCTACTCATATCTCATTCTCTCTCTCTCTATCAGCCAATACTCAAATCACATCAGTATTTCTCAATTTCGTGGTTCATCTCTCTCTCCTCTCTCTCATCTCTCCTCTTCGCATTCCAACTCTACAATTCATATATATATATATACTATAGTAATTATTGAGATACTATTTATCTGTTTAATAATAAGCGTACTAAAATTATGTAGTTTGCTTATTTTAGATTGACTGCATATTCCAGGATATAGATATAACTCAAGGATATAAATAATAATTAACTTATATATAACAGTATAATATTATTACTATTTAAGCATAATATTATACTATGTTTCTACTAAAAGTAGTCGGTAATTTAAAATTTAATACGAAGTAATTTTAATTGAATTTTAAAATTTTCTCGTGAGAGAACATTGGGGGGATTTCTTGCTCAAACTTCCGCACACGGCAGCGCTGCCTTGTGGAAAAATCTCAAAATAGACAGAAATAAGAGATAAGCTGTGGTGTGTTGTCGTTTTTACGTGTTCCTATTTACTATACCATTTTGTAATTGCTTTATCATATTATTAAGCTTTTTCTAAAATCCTTTTTTAAATATTTAATAAATAGTTTTTAACGTCAAAATTCGACATATTCTTTCTTATTGTTTTTAATGAATTGACTTTTTAAATTTTATTATGTTGAACATTGATATGTTTTATTTTGTATAGTTCTTGTTACCTAGTTATTTTTTTTAAATTCATTTTATTATTAAAAGGAGCTGAATTAAATTTTAAATATATTTATTCTGAGAAATTTACAAAATAGATTATTTTTTTTGAAATGTTTTTAACTTATTAGAGGAGCCCTACTCCTCTGCCCTTTGTTCTCACCTAAAGTTTTATTGGCCAATATATAATTTTCTGAGAAATATCAAAAGTATCTTTTATATTGTACATTGTTTTTGAGCAGAGTTTTTAGTATTACAATTTATTATATATATATATACATGATAGGTTACATAATATATACAATTAATTAATATATATATATATATATATATATATATAATTATATATTATATATATATATATATATATATATATATATATATTATATATAATATTATTAATGTATTAAATATATATATTAATATATATATATATATATAATAATTATATATAATTATATTATTATATTATATATATATATTATATATACTATATAATATATACTAATATATTACTATAATTTATTATATATCTATATTTATTATAAATTATTAACTATATATAAATATCATGTAATTATAAGTATATATAATACAGTAATATCTATCTCTTTCTGGAGAGAAAGTTTTGAGATCTGAGGATGCGGTTGCATTACTACTGTAAAAATCTGAACATTCCGAGGACGATGTTTTAGATCCGGATGCATATTTTACATGTTAAATTTGAAATACAGTTTAACAAAAATATAATAAGAAATAGGAAATAAAATAGTTTTATGGAGTGGCTGTTTAACGAGTACCAAGTATATTAACTTTTCATGAGAAGGAACCTAGATCACGCTGAGCAAGTTGAGTCTTCAATTTATGTGATATAATGTTCCATTAATTTTCCACTATCTTGATTGCAGATGTTATATTAACTTTATTTTTATTTTCAGTTTCTTCCTCATCAGTTACGTGATGCAAAAACTAGAATTATTGTATCAGTTACAGTCAGGGCTGCAGAATAGAAATCGGTAACATAGTGGGGCATGAAAGTCTATTACAATCCGAGTCAAAATTGGGCTCTGTAAATTTTGTGAACTCTATTAACGTATATTATATACCGAGTATATTAATATGCAAAGATTAAATAACAATTTATAGATAAACTTGCAGTTTATAAAATTATATTTGCATTTTTACCACAAGAAATGTTACCAAGTACTTTTGTGTATCCATGCAATTTTATAATTCGAATGTGCATTTTTCACAAGTGAATAATCACATATAGATTGTTTGACCATGCAATTTTAAATCGAAGCCTATCAAATTAGAAGCAAAAAATATAAAAGCTTGCTGCAAGTTTACTGCAAGTTATTTTAACAAGTTTGCCCAAGCAATTTTAAATCAAAGCTTATCAAACTTGCAGAGGGTGTACATTCTGTTTGGGTAATTACTAGTATAAGAACATTAACATAATAATTATATATAATATAAATATGATAATAAAAACATATAAAGGAAAAAATCTTTACACTCGAAAACTAAATTCTGCTTAGAAAATTACACGGTATTCATGATCATCTTGAAATTAAAATCTGAAAAACACTAGTAGAGTCACTTATTACCTAATGACTGTAACGAATAAAAAAAAACTCAATACACTCATAAGTATATGAGAAAAAAACTTGTGAGTCATGCAAAGTTGATAGACATAGCTGAATCGTTAGTAATAATTTCATTCCCAAACAGTAAAACTAAACAAAAACTCTGAGATAATCAAATGTAACAATATATGGTGATATGAATTTGTAGATAATGGTTATGTGGCTAGATTCTCTTCACCTACGAGTCATCAAATAGAGACGAGCATATGGAAAGGAGATGAGACAAATTATATTAGCCAATCAAAACATATTTTACATTTCTTTTTATTACTACTAATTGGCTGAAAGTTGACAAATGGTGCAACAACAATCTGGATTTTAATCACGCTTAAGCGATATTTTTAAGAAATGCATCGAAAATCTTTGACTCTTGATTAAATTGTTAAATTAATCATGTATTAAAAAATGATCACAATATGCTTAAATAGCTACTCGTAATAATATTTATACAAATCTTTTTAAGTATATATATTTATATATATATATATATATATATATATATATATATATATATATATATATATATATATATATATATATATATATATATATATATAACTCTTTCCTATTTATATTAATATATATATATGCTATATATAACTGCTATATATATATATATATATATATATATATATATATATATATATATATATATATATATTTATATATATATATATATACTTTTAAATATATATATATATATTTATATATATATATATATATATATATATATATATATATATATATATATATATATATATATATATATATATATATATATATATATATATATATATATATATATATATATATATATATATATATATATATATATATTAATTTTGAAAGAGTTTTTCATTAATGAAATTTTCACATTTTATCAATTCCATTCTTTTCCCTAATATTAATGAAGTTTACAAACAAGAATTATTTCTTTTTGTTTTTTGAAATTTAAGATCGAAGCTTCAGAGCGGAGCCGCAGCGAGATATTCAGGAGCTCTCCGCTCCGTAGGGAGGGTTTGAATCTCGGTCCGGCTACCTGAACAGACAAAAATAAAATTTCAGACAGTAGGAGATTTTCTGTAATATTTAATTACAGTTTACGGCATAGTGAATTACACTAATCTCAATACCCACACATCACTAAAAACATAGCCAACACATACAACAGAACAATCTATTATAACACAAAAATCAAACTCTTTCTGTTTCACGCTTCCAGCAAAGAAGGTCCGCCCATCTGGATTCGAAACCACGTCCACGGTGGCTAGAATTTCCAAATGCGTTGAGCCAAAACTGGCCCTAGATAATCTATGCTCTCTAACCAGTTGGTTATATATATATATATATATATATATATATATATATATATATATATATATATATATATATATATATATATATATATATATATATATATATATATATATATATATATATATATATATATATATATATATATATAAATTCCTGACCAAGAAAATACTGCGGTAATAATGATCCCCCAGTCATAGGATTGAGGGTCGGTGATTACAAATTAAAATATATATATATATATATATATATATATATATATATATATAATATATATATATATATATATATATATATATATATATATATATATATATATATATATATATATATATATATATATATATATATATATATATAGTGTATATATATATATATATATATATATATATATATATATATATATATATATATATATATATATATATATATATATATATATATATATATATATATATATAATATATATATATATATATATAATTGCATGCAACTTACTGAATTCCATCCAGTTGTATGTACGTGAGTTGACGTCAGATGCTCCTACCCATGCAGTCTTCAAACCTGTAAGGACGTTGAAATATTTATAACTCAAAATTCAGTTTATAAGTGATTGTGCAATGATAAATTTATTAAAAAAGATTAGTAATTAATAGATTATATATATATATATATATATATATATATATATATATATATATATATATATATATATATATATATATATATATATATATATATACACTGCTATATATATATATATATATATATGAAGTGATAGAATTTTTTGTTTTAGATAGGTAGGTGATGAGTTTCTTGTTATTTATCGTATTGATTTTGGCTTAGGTTGAAAGACATAAAGATATAGCTATTGAGATAATTGTTTCGCTGCGGAAGTCGTCTCTTCCACCTCTTTGAAAGCTTTGTTTTACACCTTCGGTTTTCAAGACCAGTTTCCAATAATGAAGAGGTTTAAAAATAAACGACCTAACTTATTGGATTTTATAGGAATGTTTATTAAAAATTGCCTTATAATATAAATGGAATTTTGGTTGCAGCTCTTAATAGTTGAAATACTTTTAAAGATTAAAATCACAAGTATAAAAATTTTTTGCACATCATGTCTGCGGAATGATCGACGAAAGGTATTTTGGCGGGAAATTCATCTTGCTATATGTTAATTGAATTAATATTGCCCAAAAAATTACATTCTAATAAAAAACGTTATATTACAATATACTAGAATGAAAATAATGTATAATAAAGATAATAAACATAATTTATGACTTAAATCGTAAAATATAAAAAGGAAAATTGCAAATTACAAAAGCTGTTCCATATTTCAATTTTCTTTTTCTTTTTTTAAAGAAAACATACTTTATGTTAAACTTAATTACTTCGGTCACTATATAACACTTCTCGCCCAAAAAGCAGAGCTATTAAACACTAAAACGAACTTGCTGTTCAGTAAATGAAGTGGTCTTCTGTGAAGGCGGTTCAACAACTGAATGAGAAAGTTCGGTAGGAATGTATGAAGCTGTATGTTAATTATTCTGGTGTGATATTGAAGGAAATATGAATCACATAGAAGAATGAATATATATATATATATATATATATATATATATATATATATATATATATATATATATATATATATATATATATATATATATATATATATATATATATTTCTTTTTACCCATCCATATATATATACATGTATATATATTTATAATAAAAAAAAAATAGCTAAATAAAAATTTACCGCCTTATATATATATATATATATATATATATATATACTACTACTGCCATATATATATATATACTACTATATACCACCACCTGCCACCTACCATACTCTGCTACTATACATATACCTCTGCAGATCGTGAACACGATCCATTTACTCTACAATACCAACCGGAACTAGTTTGATAACGAGTTACGTTTGTTGCTGCTCGTGTAACATTGCCGATAACAATTGTTTTCCCTTCAAACCACTTTTTGGTCAGATGTTTTGCTCAGGCTTTGCTTTTTGGAGACATTAAACATTTGTTACACTGGATTGAGTCATCACGGGGAGAGAAGAAGGAAGGAAGGAATGAAGGAAAGAAGGAAGGAAGGAAGGAAGGAAGAGGATCAGGGAAAGGGAGAGGAGGAGGAGGAGGAGGAAGGAATCTGAGAGAGAGGAGGAGAGACCCAGGGGAGAGAGGCAGGAGGAGGAAGAGGAAGGAAGGCTGAAGAGAAATCAAGAAGGGAAGGAAGGGGAAAGGGAAGAAGGGGAAAGAAGGAAAGAAGCAAAGGAAGGAAGAAGGGGAAGGAAGGCGA
>JABUQX010130451.1:0-5000 GCA_015478945.1 Trachelipus rathkii
ACTTAACTTCAATATATATATATATATATATATATATATATATATATATATATATATATATATATATATATATATATATATATGGTAAAAATTTAATATCTTTTTCGATCTGGTTTAGATATTCACGATTTATCGGAACTATATGGAAATATATCAGTATTGGATATATTGATATAATTCGATATTTATATATATCTTATATGTATATATATAACCCTTTATATATATATATATATATATAACATAATAATAATATATATATATATATATATATATATATATATAACTGCTCAACATAATATTATATATATATATATATATATAACATATATATTAATCTAAAGCGATGTAACTAGAGAACGACAGCCCCTACAGTAAGGCATACACATTATTGCATATGCATGGCTGGGAAAAAAAAAGAAGACTTTGACCGCAAAAAATAGGGGCCAGAAGGTGTTAGGGGTGTTTAAAACTAACGAATACCCCACGGGTAGACCGCCCCGATGTCAGGAGTCGGGGTCTCCGGCCTTCTATGTGGACTACGGGGGGGACTAATCCCCCTCCGGGGATGGTCTCAGGACCCCACTCTTTGGTCTTTGGGTGTCATGGGGGGGGTTCCCTTCGACTCCCACCGGTATAGGAAACGTCCCCCTTCATTATCGGCTCGAGCCCCCAAAAGGGGTAAGCACTCCCTTTTTGGGGCTCCAAAGCCGAAGAAAATAAGACCATGATATATATATATATATATATATAGCATATATATATACTTAATATCTTATATATATAACAAATATATATATATATATAATAACCATATATATATAATATATATATATATATATATATAATATATATATATTATATACTCAATTGTAGTGATTTACTTGCCCTGGTTAGTTTGAATCTTTAGTCGTTAGAATATAAAAAAAAATGCCGATTTAAGTTAGCAACTTTGCCATATAGAATTCAGAATCAATGTCTTGCAAATATGTAATGAAAATGCTTTAGGAAGACTTGTAAAGGGTCAATTCTCATTATAAATATGTACTAAATGACATAAATTAATATTTAAAGGGTTCACTAAAATAAATAAATTAATGTTTAAATATATATATATATATATATATATATATATATATATATATAATAACTATATAATATATGTATATAATATATGTACCCATAACTATATAATAATATATATATATATATATATATATGCTAACAAATAATGTTAATGATTAATATAAAGGACAATCCTCTTCACATGTAATAATAAAAAAATATGTATAGTTAAAATAATTTACGTATATAGATGGATAATTTGTAATAATAATAATATATAATAATATGTAAAAAATATATATATATATATATAATAATAATATATATATATATATAATAATATATATGTAATATAATAATATATAGCATAATATATTAGCTGCTGCTCTTAATAATAAAATTAAGAAGGTTTTAAGAGTCACCAAACACTGTAATATAACAATATATATATAATATATAATAATAACAACCGCCAATAATAATATATGTAATGTAGTGATTTACTTAGTTTGAATCTTTCGTCATTAGAATATAAAAAAATTGTACCTATTTTCCTTAAAAATTTTGCCATATATTATTTACCTGCTTTGTCTTGTAAAATGCAATGAAAATGCTTTAGGAAGACTTGTAAAGGCCATTCTCATTATAAATATATATTAAATGACATAAATTAATATTTAAAAGTCACTAAATAAATAAATAAATCTTTAAATTTAAGTTAGCACAACAAGCGAAGTCAACTTATTCTTATAAGGTGAAAATCCGAAATGAGAGCTTCTTTGTTTTTTAACTCTCGATATTTCAAAAGGTTTTCGGTTCACCGATATTAATATATCGATAATTTCAAAAATATCGAATATCGAAACTCAGACGAAAGATTGACGCTAATACCTTTAGCCAATAACCAACTTTGTGTGTATATATATTTATATATATATATATATAATATATATATATATATATATATATATATATATAATAACATATATATATATATATATAACTCTTTGCTATATATATATATATATATATATATATATATATATATATGGTAAAGCTGTAGACAGCGACTTATTACAGCAATTTTGAGGACCAAAATTTTCTAAGTTCAAAAATTTATAAGTTCAGAAAAGTTAAGTTAAGTTAGGTTTTTAATAAAATTGTTTAGTGGGAAGCTTCTGGCATAATTCCAGAAGCTTGCCCACTAAGCCTGTAAGCTTATAACTTTTTCTGAACAAGCGAACAGAAAGACACAGTCTCATAACGTTGGGTCACTTGACTCTGATATTCCCCCAGCTTTGCCTATAGCCAGGCTGCTGCTCAACCTTAACTCAATAACTCTTTGCTGCTGCTAACATATATACTCTTATATATATATATGTATATATATAATATATATATATATATATATATATATATATATATATATATATATATATATATATATATATATATATATATATACGGGTTTTTCAAAAAGTGCGGAACCCTATATTGGGTATACGTATTTAAATTTAGCAAATGTATATGAAGGGTGAGACGTCTGCATATGTGTGTATATGTTGTGGCCACATATGGAAGGACCAACGCCTCAATTTCATTTGCATCACTGAAAGAGCTATGCCGACGAGACTACCGCAAACGTTTTTCATAGTCTGCAATGGTAATGCATTTTTAACATTTTTTTTTTTTTTTAGTTCTTAAAAGAATAGCTGGTGGCAGTCCAACCTGTAATGATAAAATTCTAAAAGATTTTCTGAGTTAGCGTGTTTAACGGTGAGACACATCAGCAAGAACGTCGGCAGTTAAGAGATGGCTTGACCTGGGTTCTTTCAATTCTGTACCAGAACCTATGTCTCAAATTTTTTTAAACAGCTGTGTTATTGTCGGCTTGTTTGGAACCTCAGACAGAGTAAATTTCAATTTGAACCTTTCAATCACACGTTTGTTTGATTTGAACGAACAATATGTATGAACAATTCATACACGTTCGTTGCAATGCAAAGATAACAAGAAAACTCAATATAATGGTCCAGTACGAATGGCGCGTAACTTTGTCGTTTCCACTGCCATAGTCTGCTGACTTTAAGTATAGTGCCACTGTCACCCTCTCCACGAATCTTGGGAGTAAAATAATATAGGATAGTTCTGAGCTCTTATATCTATCAGTTACTTCCTTTATGAATAACTACCAAATATATATATATATATATATATATATATATATATATATATATATATATATATATATATATATATATATATATATATATATATATATATATATATATATATATAACATATCTTTATATATATATATATATATATATATATATCTCTTTCTGTATATATGGTGATAATGGTTTGTGGGTTATTGTATCAATCAGATCGTATCTCCAAAAACCACGAGTAGCCACAGGAAAAAGGGAATACATTGCTGGAATGCTTTTCCAAATCAAAGTGCCAGAAAATATATATATATATATATATATATATATATATATATATATATAACTACTCTTTTCTTATATATATATATATATACTACTATACAATAAGTCCAATTTTAGTGCGGAAAAAAATCTAAAAAACTACATAAGCTACAGCGAAAAGGAATACATTTTTGGAATCCTGGTAAAATTTTAGTTAGGAAAATGTAAAAAAAATAAAAAAATAAAAAATATTATTTGCCTAACAATAATTATAGTAATATGATTAGAGCCTATTTAGAGACCTTTTATTGATTTACTCGTTAAAATAAAATGACTTTCTATAAAATTTTGCTTTTTTCTTTTACTAAAAAGAATACCCAAAAATTTATACCGCACCGATAATGGCAGGAGTCAGGGGTCTCTCGGCCTTCGGGAACTACGGGGGGGGGACTAATTCCCCCTCCGGGGAGGGTCTCCGGGGACCCGCTCTTTGGTATTTGGGTGTCACTGGGGTTCCTCCGCCCCTCCCCCTACGGGGTATGGAAAACACCCCCTGTGTTCCCCCGTCGGCTCGAGCCCCCTACATTTGCCGTGTAATACTTTACAAGAAATAATATGTAATAATATATATATATTATGTCCCCTGCTCTAAAAAAAAAATAGCCAATATTTATTTTTATTTATTTTTATTTTTTTCATTTCCAACTAAAATTTTACAAAGGATTCCAAAAATGTATTCCCTTTTCCCGCTTTAGCTATTGTAGTTTTGAGATATGATTTTTCAATTTTTTTTTATTATTATTATTTTTTTTTGATTTTCCGCAATAAAATTTTACTTGGATTCCAACAATGTATTCCCTTTTTCCTGTAACTATTGTAGTTTTTTGAGATATGGATCGATGATAGTTGTCGCTCTAAACCAAATATCACCTATATATATATATATATATATATATATATAAATATATATATATATATATATATATATATATATATATAAATAACCAACTTAATATATATATATATATATATATATATATAACTTATATGCTTTCTTATATATAACAACAACTTTAACAATATATATATATATATATATAACTTAACATATATATATATATACTGCTGCTATATATAAAGACACTTATCTGCTTTACGACTCCGTCAGTTTTCAAAAATTTTTTGTTTTTTTTAACATATTTCTAGTATATGATAGTAACAATCAATTTTGAGTGGTAACGGACATGATTCAAAAATATATAGGACCTTTTCAGTTTTACGACTCCGTCCAGTTTTAATATTTTTGTTTTGTTTTTTTAACATTGCTAGTATATGATACTAACTAATGAATTTAAGTAGTAATGGACATGCTTCAAAAGTTCAAAATAATATTTTAAAATAATTTTTTAATAAATTAATTTTTTTAGTAATATTTTGTTTTTATTTTTGGGAATTTAATTTTACTACTAAAAGAGGCCACCCAAGGGTAAACCGCAAAGATGG
>JABUQX010130451.1:10000-16791 GCA_015478945.1 Trachelipus rathkii
GTGCAATAAAGCTCCTTGTTTTTAGAGTAAGTTTATTACTTAACCCCAATATTTTAGTTTGTGTTTGATAAATATTTTCGAATGTACTCAAAGCTTCTTGGTAGTTTCCAGATTTATAATACATAGTGGCAACATCAGTCTCAATTTCTAATGTCAAAGGGTTATCAGTCCCCCAAATATTTTGCCTTCTATTCAAAATCTTTTTATATATTGTCAATGCTTCATTATACTTTTCCTCAGTACTTAAAATTTTCGCTAAAAGAATTTCATGCTGATCAGTTTTACAAAGCATTGTTTTTAAATCATTCAGATTTGGGAAATCATTAAGAATGGCAATAGTCAAAAAAGATTTGTGCTCTTTATTTTGACAGTTAATTATTGCATTTTTCATTTCATTTTCAGCCTTTTCCAATTTTGAAAGGACTCTCACATCACAATTTTGAACCATTTCAAATATGTCAGCAATTAATTTTAGAAAACCAATAATATTCTTACTAGAAGCAAAATCTAAAGGAGTTTTTCCATTTTCATTTGCTATGTTGTACGCAGCACCACGTGATAACAGCGCTAAAACGATTTCATAATGATTAAATTTCGCTGCGTAGTGCAATGGCGTGCAACCTCCTTTGCCGAGTATGTTAGGATTAGCTTTATTTTTAAGTAAAATATTTACGACATCATGGAAACCTTTCCAAGATGAATAATGTAATGGAGTGTTATCTTCTTTCTTTTTTCCATTTACAAATGCACCTTCCTTGATGTATTTTTCAACGTTCTTACTATCATTGAGCTTAACAGCATTATACAGATTTTCAGTTGCTTCCAGCAAATGCATTATTTGCTTATTTATTATCGCAAATGACTTGATCTCAGTTGGCTTAAAAATGTTGTAATAAGCTCCGTTTTCTATTAAAAATTCCGAGAATTCTCTAAATCCTCTTTCAACGGAATAATTCAAGGGTCTCCGACCTTGTAAATCAATTGCGTTTACATCAATATTTTTATTTATCAAAAACTTAAGTATATCCAAATGACCTCCAACTGCAACATAATGAGCTAAATTCCATCCAGCAGATCCTATATCGTCAACCGAATTACCTTTTTCAATAAAAAGCTCAAGGACCTGTAAATGACCTTCATTAGCAGCAATATGAAATGGTTTAGAGCCAAAATTATTCCTAGAGTGTAAATCTGCGCCATTGTTTATTAAAAATTCAGTCACATTCGAATTCCCGCTTTGAGCAGCAATGTGCAACAGTGTCCAACCATCATTGCCTTTGCTATTAATATTTTCATGAGACAACAGTAACTGAACTACTTCTAAATGACAATCGGCAACAGCTAATTCTATTGCTGTTCTATTTTTATAATCTTTTAAATGAACATTTATTTTCTCAGATTCCATTAATGTTTGAACAACTTTAGTGTGGCCAAATCTAGCTGCTATATGCAATGGTGTTTCTATATCTCCACCATGTGTTTCAGTATTAACATCTGCTCCAAATGTAATTAAAGTTTTGGTCACTTCACTGAATCCAGATAACGAAGAAATGTGCAATGGTGATATAAAGGAGTTTTTTGCTTTATCATCACTTGATAAATTGTTGACATCAGCTCCTTTGAGAATAAGTGCTTTTACAATGTTGTTGTATCCTTTTGCGACAGCTGCTCCGAGTGCATTGTTTAAAAATTCAATATTAATAACATCGCAACTGTCAAGTACATGATTTACGATATTTAGGCTTCGTGACAAAACCGCAGCTTGTAATGCCTTTCCATTATCTACATTAACGTCAGCACCATTGTCTAATAAATATTTAACAATAATAGGATTTTTATTCTGAATAGCATAATGCAAAGGGGTAAAACAATTCTTGTTTTTCATATTTACATTGCTTCCGCAGTTAATTAAAATTTCGGTTATGTCTTTACTATTACTCAATACAGCAAAGTGTAAAGGAATTAAACCATGTGAATCCTTTAAATCAATACTTACATTATGGTGTAGCAACTCTTTCACTACCTGATAATTGCCAGAGCACGAAGCTAAATGCAAAGCTGTTTGATTCTTATTATTCTTACCATTGAGGTCAAATCCTAATGAAGATAATTTTTTTATTATATCGATATTTCCATGAAAATTTGCTGCAAAATGCAAACAGCTCCAACCAATGTTATTTTTACAATGAATATCTGCATTATTTTTTAAAAGAATTTCAAAAATATTTTCAAATCCATATTGAAGGCTCATATGCAGAGGTGTAACACCAAAGATTGTTTTTGCATTGATGTTTGCTCCGTTTTCAATCATGAAGTTTACCAATTCCACGTTACCATTTTGAACGCTAATGTGTAAAAGTGAAACACAAAAAATGTCTTCACAATTAACCGTTGCACCTTTTTTGATCAGATATTTTGCCACTTCTGTGTGGTTTTTCTTTATCCCAAGTTGAAGGGGGCTGATTTTATTTGAGGTTTTAGCGGTTATGTTTGCTCTATGTCTCAATAACAACTTAACAACTTGTAAGTGACCATTAGCAGCTGCTAAATGTAAAGACGAAAAACCTTCGTTTGTCGAAATATTAACATGTGCTCCATTTTCTAACAAAAGTGCCGCAATATTTATTTTCCCATATTCAGCTGCACAATGCAAAGGTGCATAATTACATGAAATCTGAGGTAGGTTGGCATTTGCTCCATTGCTTAACAAAACTTTGACGACTTCTTCATGACCATTTTCAATAGCATATTGTAGGGCCGTAGACCCATCATTCACTCGACTATTTATATTTGAACCTTTGGATAATAAAATTTTAATAACTTCAATATGGCCATTCAAAGCTGTAGTGTGCAAAGGAATTCCACCCATATGATTAGTTGCATTAATATTAGCACCTTTTTCCAATAAAACTTTAACTAAATCCACAAACCCCTTTTCTGCTGCGATGTGTAAAGGTGTAAATTTTCCCATCGTTTCACTGTTAATATTTATTCCATTTTTATGTAAGCATTTAACTATTTCAATTTGATTTTTAATGCTTGCAATATGGATAGCTGAATGGCCTGTAATGTTTTTCACGTAAATGTCTTTAATATATTTTAAAAGTATTTCGACTGTTTCGGTACAGCCACTAAATACTGCTTTATGTAATGCTGTATTTCTAAATTATTATTTGTTTCATTGGCGTCAAAGATTTTATTGATAAGGAAATACTTTACAACTTTTGAGCAGCCATTAGCAGCAGCTACATGCAGTGGTGTGTCCCCATTAATATCCCTAAAATCAGAATTTTGAATATTCTTGTAGATATGGTGTACAGTTGACAAATCTGATCCTTTTGAGGCACAATGTAAGCTGGAAATGCAATCATCTCTTCTCGAATTAATGTCTGAACCATTTTCAGAGAGGGCAATAAAATCTTCAAAGTTACCCTTCTCACAAGTCTCAAACATTTTATTTTTAATAACTATATGATCTAAACCTCTAAAAAAATTTCTTCTTACTAATGAAGGAATATTTACAGAGGTTTTTCCGAAAATCACGTTTTCTTTATTCCACTCTTGATTTACAAACTTTTGTGCATTTAGCAGTATTGATAGAGTGGAATCAAAGTGTTCAATCTTCATTATGCTATTGAAATGTGCCAAATGATTGCGCAACCATTTTCCATTCAGTATTGGGGTATAATCATCAAGAAATGTTAAATTATTCAACAATTTTGTCTTCGAAGTTTCTAGTGCCGACAATATGTCCAAAAGTAACATCTCAATAACTAGCTGCCACTCGTTTTCCCTTTTATAGCAGCTAATATCCTTGTCAGTAATATTTTCAAACAATAAATTCTTGTCTTTTAAAAAGACCTTTAGCAAAGAAAGTTTATTTTGCAATAGATCTTGGCGGTTTGGTGATTGCATATTCTGTGATTTATATAAATTTTTTGTTTTAGGAAATAGTTGATTAAATATATTTTGAATTCCTTGTAGCTCACTAACATCATTTTGTAAGTTTATAATAAGTCTATGCCAAGACATAAGAATTTGAATGCCTTCATTGTTATTTTCCACTAATCTATTTTTTAAACAAGTTAATAGCTTTGTCAATATATCGAGAACTTCTGTTTTCCAATTAACTTTCACATCAGAAATATGTTTCAATGCGCAATTTGCATGAAATTTTGCATCTCTTCTTACGTTACTGTCGTTAAAGTCAAAGAGATAAGCAGTTTCACTAAAAGCTCGACACTGCATTAGAGTGAAAGCAAAACCTCCCGAACGGCTATGAAATAAATTTATATCTTCGTCTTCATTAATGACATTAGTCAGCTTTTGTAAAAGGTATTTTTCATATTCTGTTTTTTCAGGCATGTGTCTATTTAACTCGTCGATAAACTGCTGAACTAATTCTACCTCATTTTTAAAATTTAAGACCTTTAAATTTTCGATATTAATAGTCGAAAAAATTTCGATAATTTCATTTACCTCAACGCTACTCTCGGATGAAACTAATCTTTTTAATATTTTTATAACCAAGTTCAATTTCTCCTTACGAAGAATATCAAAAATAACTTCATTAAGAAGATTTAGGTCTTTCACAATATTCTTATAATAATCGTCTGAATTATCATCTATGTTATTTCTTTTGTCAATGGAATAAGCATGAGAGAAGGAATTTCTAAGATTTATAAGAATTTTTCTCGTGTTTTCCGGTACTAATGAGACAAGAAGATTACTTGTAATGGTCGACAGATTTGGTGATTCCAAAGTGTTTTTTAAATGTTCTCCTGTAATTTGCAAAGCTCTTATTACAATGATTTTACCCCATTGTTTGGTACAGTCAGTTTTTCTAGCTATATTTAAACAATCTTTGATTTTCAGCAGAGAGTGAATATCTCTTAGAAGTTTGAAATCCTTGTAAAGATCTTCAAACATTGATGAATCTTTACTTATTTCATTAACTACAGTCATACGGCTCCGATTTAGCAATTTACATATTTCATTGATATCAGCAAATTTGATAT
This sequence comes from Trachelipus rathkii, assembly GCA_015478945.1. Classification (NCBI taxonomy): domain Eukaryota; kingdom Metazoa; phylum Arthropoda; class Malacostraca; order Isopoda; family Trachelipodidae; genus Trachelipus; species Trachelipus rathkii. The sequence goes on from JABUQX010130451.1 coordinate 15,019, forward strand.
TGTCCTTTTCTTCATTTAGTCTCCATATAAAATTTTCCAAGTGCTGAAATATCCTAGCCTTATTCAAAGTCGATCTACAATAAAAATTAAATTCCTCCTGCTTCTTAGTATATAAAGAAACAAAAATAACCAAACACTTCTATTTGCCAAGGCAATGATGAGTAGGTCATTTTTAATTGCCTTTTTAACATATGAATGTTTTCAGCAATAAATTTTGCAATGTACAAAAACTTCTCATTTATTTCCGGATACGCTAAATGTTCATTTTTCAAGACATACAAAACTCAATGGATCCCCACATTTTCCAAAATACCATCAACGGCCATATCCATGAAAATCTACAATGAGTGGTGTTTTTCTCAAATCCTCAAACTTAGCTTTGCTACGACAACAATAATTTTGTAAACTTGCTTCGATAAAGGGACATTTATAATCTTTAATATTTCATAGAATCTTGCCAAAAGAAAATCCACATCATTGTGATCAGAGTCGAATGCGTCACCTGGCCACATATTTATTAATACATCAAGTAGTTCAGTATTATTTGAGCGTATCGCATAATAAAATGCATTATGACTCTCATTATCCTCGTCACTTGGTTGAATCATATCTTTTCCAATAAAAGCTGAAAATGTTTTCAGAATTTTATCATTATTGAAAATCCACTTTAAAATTTTGATTGCATTATATTTACAAGCTAAAATCACAATATTGGTACGTTTCAAAGCCTTCTCAAAATTTGAATCACAAGTATTTAAAATTATATTAAGAATTGCAGATTCATTAACAGATTCCACATATCTGAAGGATTTCTTCAAAGCTTCTAAATTACATTTAGATGACTTACTCCTGATATGAGATAAAAGGTCACAGTATAATTTATATTTCTCTTCATCACTGCGACCTTTAATTTCAAAAAGAAAACCGTGTTTGGATAACTGCAAGTCGAACAATATCTCTTCTTCTTCTTTTAGTGACATCTCTATTTATTTTTCGAAAGTTTTCATTTCTATATGAACTCTGGTGAAATCTGAAATGGCAATACAAATAAAGATTATATATATATATAGTATAATATATAATATATATATATATATATATATATATATACTATATAATATAATATATATATATATATTATATATATATATATATGTATTATATATATATATAAATATATATATATATATAATATAATATATATATATATATATTATATATATGATATATATACAGTGGCGTACCTTGAAGATTATAAATTGGTAGGCAGCTCTCTCTCCGACTTGACCTACGTCTCTCTCTCCTCTCTCTCTCTCATCTCTCCTCTCTCTCTCATCTCCCTCTCCGTCTCTCTCTCTCTCTATATTGATATATATATATATATATATTATATATATATATATATAATAATTATATATATATATATATATATAATATATATATATATAATATATATACTATTAATTATCTATATATATATATAATATATATAACATATATATATATATATATATATATATATATATATATATATATATAGTTATATAATATATATATATATATAATACTATATTATATATAGTATATATATACATAGTAAAATATATATATATATATATATATATATATATATATATATATATAATATAATAATAATCTATTATTATTATTATTATATTATTATTATTATTATGTATTATTATTATTATTATATATTATTATTATATTATAATTATTATTAATTATTTAATTATTATAATTATTATTATTATA
>JABUQX010130452.1:0-2500 GCA_015478945.1 Trachelipus rathkii
ATAATAATAATTTATATTAATATATAATAATAATATATAATATATAATTATAATAATAATTATATCATATAATAATTAATAATAATAATTAATAATGATATAAATAATAAATAATAATTAATTAATTAAAAATTTTTGATGCGGTTTTGTGTATAGTAATAAGAATGAAAATATTAGCTTATAGATTATGTATACTTTCTGACTGGTTAGAAAGATTTATGATAATTATCTAATTATTATATCAAGTATACCTATATTGTTAATTTTAATAGAATGCTGTATGTCGTTTAGGTATAACTAGGATTGTAGATAAGTATTTTTGTTCTTATGCTCTATTTTCATGAGAGAGAGAGATCATCAGTGCATCAATCACAACCAGCATCCTTTTTTCCCCCGCCAAGACTGGGGATAAGGTGCGTAACATGTACCGGGGAACAGAAAAAGAAAAAAAAAGTAAAGTAAAAAAAAAATATGACAAGTCGAAAAGAAAAGCCCAGCCTTACCTCCCTTTTATGAACTATTAGTGAGAACTGCAGCACAGAAAATCACCATAGAGCTTACGGGACCGCGCACGGACCCTCACTATGGCTATCTCGCAATGTGGGGTTCAATCCCTGGCTACAGGTGGGCCAGCAAGCATCACCCCTCACAAAACCCTGCATTCACTCCTATTATGCACTTTTCTTCTCGCCCATGCCACTCACTTTCAACTCCTCCAGACAGTTCTTCTGCAGACTCAATCCACCTTTTTTTCGGTCTTCTCCCAGCCAGTCGATCCCCAACACACTCACCACTATACATCCGCTTAGCCAACAGACTATCATCCATCTTTTCCACATGACCAAACAATCTAAACGTACTTTCATTTTAATTCTCATCATTTATCCCTTTTTTCACACCAAACAACTCTGTAATACGTTCATTCTCATTTTATCATTCTTCTCACACACCTAAACACGCCCCTAAGATTGTCCATCTGACACATTGTACCTTAGATCTATACCCTTTATTCCAGACCCATATGTCTCACTACTATACATTAACTCAGGTAACAACTTACCTAATCACGCAGTACCCTAGCGGCACTCAAGACTTGTCTCTTTACATCCAATCCAAAGGATTTAATTGCACCAAGCCTCCTTCCTGCAATTCACACTTTCCTACTACACTCGGCATCAATCCTTTCCCTTTTCGTCCAACATATATTCCTAAAATATTTAAACTCAGACACTTGTTCCAGCTGCTCACCATCTAACATAACTTCACACAGAGGACTGTCCTCACTCACAACCATAACCTTACTTCTTATCTACGTTTACTTTCAAACCCATTCCTTTACACACCCTGCCAAATCTCTCTACAATCCTCTCAAACTCTCTTCAAGATTCACCCGCAGAAAATATATATATATATTATAATATTTATATATATATATAATATATATATAATATATATATATAATATATATATATAATATATATATATATATATATATATATATTATACTCCGATTATAATTATATAATAAAATCTATACATATATATATATTTTCTCACCTTTCTCACCAATCTCCTGTAGATGCATGCATCCGTCAGTTGTTCTGCCAGAAACCTCTCCAACGACTTCTGTCCATCCACATCTCAGACGCCTCCACATCCTGGACGCTCCTTCCTCTCTTCACCATCGCCGCGCTCACGTTGTCGCTCCATCTAACTTTAGGTCTTCCGACACTTCTTCTTCCCTCCGGTATCCATTCTAGATATCGTCTGGGCACTCGTTGTTCCTCCATCCTCTTAACATGTCCGTACCACCGCAGCTGTCCTCTCTCCACAAGCTCCACCACGCTTCTCACGCCTAAATCCGCCCTAATCTCCTCATTTCTCCTCCTGTCTCTTCTTGTCACTCCTCTGATCAGTCGTAACACACGCATCTCGCACGCCTCCAACTTGCTCTTTGCTCTCGTGTTAAGAGCCCATGCTTCATGCCCATACATCAGTATTGGTCTCATTATACTTGTGTATATCACCATCTTGACTCGTCTCGAAATTGCTCTTTCCTTTAACAATGGGAACAACATTGCTACTGTCCCATTAAATTTCCCAATTCTCTTATTTAATTCCAACATTGTGTCGTTTTCCTCACCATAGTGCACCCCCAAGTATTTAAACTGGTCCGTTTGTCTCAGTCTTTCTCCATTCAAACTTACCTCCAGGACATCTCCACCACCTCCGATCAACATCACCTCTGTCTTCCCTCGATTTATCCTCATACCCCTCTCCTCCAACTCCTCTTCCCAAACCTCAAGAAAACTTTGCAGTCTCTCTTGATTTTGTGCAAACAACACCAAGTCATCCGCGTATCCAAACATCTCATTCTCCACTCTGTTCCGCACCGATCTCCCGCAACTGTCCATGTATATAATGAACAGAATTGGAGACAGCACGCTCCCTTGCTTCACCCCCGTTGTGACATCAAACCATTTTCCCTCACCGGACATAG
>JABUQX010130452.1:7500-23073 GCA_015478945.1 Trachelipus rathkii
TCTATATATCTCTATTTTTATACTAAGTACACTTGAGTAATTAAAAAATTTCTGAAGTATTTATTTACATATCCCTATCTTTAACCATAAATATAATGACCTGTTAGTATCATACACATTGATTACATACCTACGTATATAATTTGAAAAAGTTTACCAAATATCTCAAAAATATAGGATAAAAATTTTGGTAGGGTATACTCCAGTTAAATTCAATTTAAAATCCCAAAATATATAAAAATAATTAATAATATATATATATAAATATATATTATATATAATAATAATATAATTAATAATATTATATATAAAATTAATATATATAATATATAAATTATATATTATATATTATATATAATAAATGATATAAAAGATATATATATATATATTGTGGTGTTGTTAGTATAGATATATATATATGTATATAGGTTAATATATATTGCAATAGAATAAAGTCCGATTTTCAAAACTGCCTCGAAGCCAGTAGTAGTTAAAAATAAATGACTCGTTGAAATTTAGCTACCCATATATCGTAGTAAAATGGGTATTGATCATCGTAAACTCGCGAATACGCTGATCTCAATTTACTTATATGTTCGTAACATCATCTCTCCCAAAAAAAAATATTTTCTACTAGAAATAGATATTTGTTGAAGATGGGGCAACAGTCATAGGTCCCTCTCTTAGTGATTAATGTCTGAGTTATCTCATTGCAAAAATTATATTTTCTAAGAATGCCTGTGAGTTCAATTGATACAGGCCAATTTTTGGTGAAAAAAATTTCCTCAAACTACGTTCAGCTTCATCGTCGTATTTTGTTCCAGTGTTCTAGAAATACAGGATTCTCCCTTTACCTTCAATACTTTCATTATCTCTTGTATATATTTTCCATTATGTTATGAAGGGATGTATAAATGTTTTTGTGAAACTATCTAGTATTATTTTTTTACGTATTACACGCAATTAAGATTTAAAACATTAAAGAATAAAAAAATATAAAAATGATGGCATTTTAAAACATTTTTGAGTTTTATATTATGACAAATTTTAACAGAGTAAATAATAAAATTTATCCAAAATATGGAAAAATATATATATATATTATATATATAATATATATATATATATATTATATATATATATATATAATATATAAAATATATATATATATATATAATATATATATATTTTTTTTTTTTTTTTTTTTTACTATACACCACTTCACGGCAATGCCTTTCAATAAGAGGGAGGTAACTAGAAGTGGCACTGGGCGGGAGGGAGGGCAAAAAATAAATAAATAAATAAATAAAAAAATACATAAAAAAAATAAAAAAAAAATAAATGAAAGAAACCCACCCTGACCCTTGCCTAACCCAATTCCTTCAGGGACACCGGACTTAAATAGAGGAAGATTAAAGCATTCGGGGAAAAAAAACAGGCAAAATTCCACAAAAAAACGAGGTATTTGTAGCAATCTTGCATTCGGTGTCCCTTGATCTCACAATATTCACACAATTTCATAGAGGAACAAGGCACCTCTTTGTTAGCGAGGCCGACCATGGTGGAGGAAATCGAAGTCAATTCTCGAGCACTCCGTGTAAACCTATTAAAAAATAGCACCAACGTCACGACGGCAGAGAAAGAGTCAGAGTCAGAGATATGACAGTTTATAACCTAGCGCATTAGCTCAAATCTATCCAAAGAAGAGCGGTAACGGATCCACCCCCAAATTGGAACAGTATTCCATTGCAGGCGAATAAGACCTTTAATAACGGAGTAATCTGAGCAGAAGAAAAATCACCATCTGAAAGTCCCAACTTTTTAGCCATTTAGCAACCGATGATTAGGTCTCCAAATAATCAACTATTAGTTAGTCCTAAATTTTATTGTACGTGAAAGACATTAGACCATCAAAAGGATAGGAAATTGGGAGATTTAGAGCAGATATATGAAAAGTGAGTTTTCAAAAGAGTGAACTACAAGATTACCAATATACCTATAGATTAATACTATACTATAATAATTATATATATAAAAATATTATATATATAAATATATATTATATATATATATATATATATATATATATATATATATTATATATTAGATGGACCGAACCGTGTACCATAATCCGCCGGATATCGGATAAGTGAATTAGACCATACCGGAAATATCCGCAGTCTGATATAGCGAGCGTGTGACAAATAAATTTTTTTTTTTTTCTCATCTGAACTAGAATAGTTTCTTTAATTCTAGAGAGTTATATTTTTAAAAAATATAATAAATAGTTATAAAATTCCTTAAATTAAATTTCACATTTGAAAAATGCGAGTTTTTTTTTAACTTTTTAATATGAAAAGTGGACAGAGTTAATAATATTTTTCATGTTACATGGAGGTATGTTAATTAAACTGCAAACTAAATTTTTGTTCGAACTAGCATAGTGGTTAAATCTGCATGGGCCTAACTTGCCCGATTCAGCATAAAAATTGATTATGGGGTGGAAATGGACCACCATTGTTATTCCTTATTAGTAGTCCTATATACTGACCTTTTTATTACGTATAGCTAATTAAATATAATAAACAGTTACTTATATTAGGTAAAAATAAATATAAAAATGAATAATGAAAAAATAATGAATCAAAAATGTGTCAAAAATTTTGCCCACGAAGGATGAATTGTCCACCACATTTATCTATTTATATCATTATTGAAATTTAATACTGATTACTAATTTTAATATAAAAACAATTTCTATATAAGTAAAAAATTAAATATTAAAATTAATTTCATGCGGATAGCGGATTTCGTGAATCACCTTACGATGTGTCCCGATTCACCCCTTAAACTAACTCTAAAAGTTTATTAAAATTTAATAAAAAACTATATTATAAATTACATATATTTTGTTTAGATAAATTTTGCCTATTTCAGAAAAAAAATCAAAAAGTATATTAGGGAAAAGGAGGGAAGTTATACCCAAAGTGGCCAACGTCACCCCCCCCGACCAGATTTATATATATATAATAATATATATATATATTAATATTAAATAATATTATATTATATATATTATATAAAATAATATATAATAAATATATATAATAATAATTATATTATACAGGTTTTAAGTAGGTCTCCCTGTATCTTAAAAAAACACTATTTACATAAGGAAATATTTTTGAATCACGATCAATAAATAAGCAAAACTAAAAAAAAAAATTAAAATAATATTATATTTAATAAAATCAAAAATAATTTATTCTCTCTAATACTAATTTAAACATATACCCATAAAAAATAAACGTTTCCTTATATCTTTTCAATACTATGGAACTAAAAAATGGCAAAACTGAAATAAAAAAATAAAATAAGTTAAATAATTGAAAAATAAAATTGAATAGTTAGGTTAGGTCAGGTCAAGTCATCAAAAAAAATTTAATTTCTCTAAACATCTATCATCATAGGGTGTGTTGTGTGCGCATTATCCCTAACATTGAAAATAATAGTGGCTCGATGATTTTAACGCCAAAAATTGTGTAACGAAGAGAATTATCGACATGAAACCATATTATATTATTATACTCTTTTTATCTCACTTATTATTTCCTCACAGTATCTCCATACAATGTCGCTGATTATTCAAAAATTAATCAATTTTTACGTACATCAAGTTTATTATAATACATGACATTCTAATCTGAGCTGATAAACACATTATAATATAATATATATATAGAATATAATAATATATATAATATATATATAATAATATATAATAATTTATAATATAATATATACTAATATATATATAGAATAAATATAAATAATATATATATATTATATATTCAAGGCAAGCTCGCAAATTAAGCGGAATCCCAATTGCGGAATACCAAAATAAATAGAGGAATTGCAATTGCGATAATTTACTTTAATATTTTATAAAGCCTATATCATTCCGCAGTAGAGACTACCAAAAAGATTGTTGGATTCAGGGGGAAATCAAAATTTATAGTCACACAAATTTTTACACGTTCCATCTTGTACGTTTACAGCATACCGAAAAATATATATTTTTTTTTTCCTTCTTCAAAGATCATGTTTTAAACAGGTTCTTTAGTTCTGATGTAAAATATCAATTATTATAAATGATATTGATGTACTATTAATCACCGATTCCAATATCATATATTAGTTCTCGATTGTCATAAATATAATCATATATTGACATTTATCTAGCACCTTTCAATAGCAGACAATAATTATTCCAACAATGGCATTTATCAAGTTGGCCCTACATCTCTATTTTATATTTATCACCTGGAAAGCGGGTAACTGAGAAAAATTCGTGTTTTTTTTTTATAAATTCGAAATGAATATATAACTGGTAAATAATACAATGCTTAAAAACATTAAAATAACAGTGGTAATACTATTATAATTACAATACTAAATGAGAATAAAGTTTTGAAAATCGCAGAACTGTGTCTTGGTACTTAATCCATTAGAAAGATCATATTTTACCAAGATTTTAATATTTTATAAAAATTATGATAAATTTAATATTTCCATATTACCATAATTTTATGAAATTCTCACCACCATTCAGATAAATTGGATTGTACAGTCAACATAAATGAATGAAAAATAATAACATTTTACCACATCAAAATCAAACAAGTATACCATATATAATTTATAGATATACTATAATATATATACAATATATATATATAATATATATATATATAATTATAAATTATTATATAATTAATAAATATATATATAATATATAAGATAAAAAAAATATAATAATTCAGAATATTTGGAATATTTCCCCAAACGAGGATGAACCTACTAGGGAAGTAATTATCCGTTATCCGCCGTGAACCGGATAGTCAAAACTTGGCCTGAATCCGGATACCGGATAGTCATACCGCACCCATCCCTAAGATATAAATATATATATAAAATATATATAATATATATATATATAATATAATATATATATATATAAGTATTATATATAATATTTACATCAGAATGGGGATCGATTCGAGAGCACATTTCAGTAAGAGCAAGCGAGCGGGAGTCATTTCCCAAAATTGGAGTCGGAGTCGGAGGTCGAAAATCCAAACAATCCTAACCAATCCAAAACAATTGTATAAATCTTTTTCTACAATATTTGAAAAACTTAATGAATTTTTATTATAAAGACGTACATTTTTTTATTTACATTGTTTTTGTATGCTAACATGCCAACCACAACCATAATCGTGTAAGATAAATTATAAATAATTAATCAGTTTGATAAAAATATAAAAATAATCAGTTAATAACAAATAATTTATTTTACAAACTTTATTTTTGACGTATTAGATGATTTATTTGATCTAGCCAATGTAACCAGCGATATTATATATATATAATATATTATATAAATATATATATATATATATATAATAATAATATATTTTTATATTTTTTATTATTTATATTATTATTTTATATTTTTTATTTTTATTAATTTTTTTATTATTTTTTTTATTTTTTTATAATATATATAATTATATATAATCATGCGAATTTCCATGTCATGATCTTTGCTTCTCTTTCTTCTCTTTATCTTCTCTTATCTCCTCTTCCTCCTCTCTCTCTCTCTCCTCTCTCTTTATATTTATTATTTATTATTATTTATATTTATTTTTTATTATTTTATTTATATATTATAGTATTTATCTTTTTTTTTTATTTGATATATTTAATTCTATTATTATTTATTAATATTATTTATTTATTTTTTATTATTATTTATTTATTATTATTTTATTATATAATAGTTATAATATATATTAATATAATATAAATATAATAATAAAATATAATATATATAAATATATATATATATTATATACTATAAATATAAATTATACATATATATATAGTATATGGTTAAAATTATTACGCCCACACAAACGGAGCTTCGGCATCAAAAAAAAATTTCACAGTAGCTCATGATACTAAATAATGTTAGGTCGAATGAAATTGTTTTTCGACCTGACCAACCAACCGTAACCAATTTCGCCCCTAGAACAGTGTAAAAAAAAAAAAAAAATTATTCGACCTAGAACATCTTTATATAGAGGTTACCTGCTAAAATTTTTTTTGATCCGAGTTCCCGTTCCGTGTGGGCGAAGTAACTTTCCATATACTATTAATAATTATATATATATTATATATAAATATATATATATATATATATTATATATAATAATAAAACAATATATATAATATTATATATAATATAATTAATATATATACCATCAAATGGGGAAAAAACTTAAATTTAGAAAATGCTAGTAATTTTAAGAAAACCTTATAATGGGAAAGTTTTGTAGATAAAAGACTATATTTTAACAGATCAAATAATATTCTGATAATTACAACTATAGTTCAAAAAATTTCCCCCATTAAATTTTTTTGTTAAAAATGAAAAAAAAAGTTAATCTGCACAACTCAAAACTTCAAAAGATCATCATTCGCATTAACGCATAAAAAGGGAAATTAAGGTTTCAATTTGTACTTTTATTTATTTTTTTTTTTAACTCTAAATGGTTTCCAGGAAAAAGTAGATGTAAAACTGGGAATTATATTTCAGTATAATAATTTTTTTAGTTTATAAATACACTTTTTAAAAATATAAGGTATAAAAAATCCTATATTATTAATTACGTGTGACTTATATTAATTTATAATATGTACGTAAAATAAATAGGCCAAACTACATTATAGACGTCAAATCTCGAGAACACGATACTGAAAAGAAAACCAATTACATAATTACATATTTGGGAATCAGGATAAACTATACTGAATGTTAAAAATTAATTATAAATATTAATAAAAATATATAATAATATATAAGATATAATAGTAATTAAATATATTACCTTAAATAGATATATATAAATAATATATATTATATATAGTTATATACTATATATTTTTTTAACATTCCCCGAATAAGCTTTATACGCTGATGCTAAATATTAATGTGTTCTTAAATCTGTCTCAGAAAATCGCTTACAGTAATGTAATGTTTACAAAAAATATATGCTCATAATGCAGTAACATTTAAGTTTCTTCATCTTTTTCTACCCAAAATTCCTATTTTTTCAACCCGTTAATAACTGTTTTACAGATTTTATATAATATAATTATGTTAATACAAAACTACGAGAAAATAAAAATTAAATACAATTTAAAATTTCTACAACCAGTTTTACCCCAAAAAAAAATTCACACTAGCATTTTTCAAAAAATTAAACTACTAAAAATATTATTTCACATTTTAATATTTTCTTTATTATAACACTTAAAAAGATATACCAAACTTGAAAAACATTTAAGTATGGGTGTAACTTGAAATTTTGATTTTCATATTACAAAAAAAAAAAAAAAAGCCCTAATTCTTTACGCAGATGTTTCCCCCATTGACGTTTAATAATATATATATATATATATATATATTATATATTATATATATATATAATATAATATTTAATTATATATAATATATTATAAATAATGATAAATATATAATAACATTCTAGAAGAGCCACAATCATATCTCAAAAAAACAACAGCTACCTGAAAAGGAAACAATTCTGAATGCTGCTAATTTTAGTCGGAAAATGTAAAAAAAAAAAAAAAAAAAAAAAAAAAAAAAAAAAAAAAAAAAAAAAAAAAAAAAAAAAAAAAAAAATATATATATATAGAAATAAACACATACAGACAGCCAAATTCACTTTGATCCTGTAAAATTATTAGAAAATGAAAAAAAAAAAAAAAAAAAAGATATTATTAAAATTATAATATGATTAGAAAACCTATTTAGATTTTATATGTTACTCTAAAATAAATAATCTATTAAAATTTCTTTTAACTAAAAGAAGACCCCCTCTTTGGTATTTGGTGCTCGGGGTTCCGAGACCCTCCCAACGGGGATTAGTCCGTACCCGTAGTTCCCCGAAGCGAAGACCCGAGCTCCTGCATCTCGTGCTGTGATACCTGGTGATCTAGTAAAAAAAAAAGCATATATTCAATAGAAATCTATTTATTTAACAGTAACATAAGTCTGTAAAATTATGATTAAGACTGAACTAACCAATAATTTTTATTTTTTATTTTTTAATTTCCAACTAAAATTGACCAGGGCACCAGCATGATTCCTTCCTGTACTGTTGTAGTTTAAATATGGATTGAAATCGTTTTAAACTTGATCAATAATATATATATATAAATAATATATAATTATATATATATATATATATAATATATATATAATATATTATAATATATATAAATAATAAATATATATATAGGCCACATCCCGAAAAAGGCATGTAACTAGAAAACAATAACATATACACGAAAAGTAAATATTCATTATTCATGAGACATTTTTACCGCAGAAATTTAAAAAAAAAAATTATTCTAATATATTAATAACTTCCATTAAAATATAAAAATCAGGCCTGATGACTTAAAACCTTGAAACTGCAGTTGTGAGAAAAAGTGCCAAATTCGCTTATAACATAATTTAAAAATATTATTTGTTTCTTTAATATCCTTAGTCGAGCTGACGTATAGGACAGAGGCCCCGTCTCCCCGGTTTTAGGCTAAAACCCCGACTCTCTCTTTCGTTCTTTACCCGTGGAAATCTTTAGTGAAAAAGAAAAATAATTCAACATGCAACTTTCCGTCACTCGGAGAACCTCATCTCGATTTATCATAAAAAAACGTAAATGTTGGATCTTTAACAATTAATTTTTAAATCGTTAGTCAATAATAATTCTAATTCCGGGAAAAAATAATTCAGACAAATCATATATTTATTTTCGTGTACTTTATAATTTTAGTACAGCCTGCCTTTCGATGCTACCATTATATATATAATATATAAATATAATAATAATATATATATATATACTTAAATTAATAAATATATATATAAATATAATATAATTTGTATGTAATGAAATACAGTTGAAATATAGAGAATAAAACGTATAAAAACATGTCTTCTATATCCATTACAGTAATATATAAATATATAATAATATATATATCTATATCAGTGGCGACAGCACTACTCACTTTATAATGATAATTATTAATTGAAATAATAATAACTTGAAAATAATAATAAAATAATAAGTGAGTAATAAGATAATAATAAAATAAATATATAATGAAATTAATAATGATGTTCAAATTAATAATAAAATAATATACCTAATTATAATTTAATAATACTATAATACAAATTTTTTGAGATTATTATTAATATTATAAAAATTACGTTATTATTTTATAGCAGATTTAAATTTAGAGAAACATAATAATAAAAATAATAATAATAATAAAATAATATAATAAATAAAAAATAATAATAATAAAATAATAATAATAACATAAAAAAATAAAATAATAATATTATTATTATATTATTATATATATATTTTACTTATATATTAGTTATTATATTATATATATATAATTATCATAATTAAATTATAATATTGTAAATTTTTTGTCATATCAAGTACGTTATATCCTGCATACCATAGCACTACTCAATATATTAAAGTCCATTTTTAAAAAGGTAAATATTATTATTATTTAGAAAATATTAAAATTAGCATATATCTCTTTCAATGTTATAGATCTTATAACCGATGAAAATTAAAAAGCTCAAATTTGGAAAAAATTCACTCCTATTTACCATGGGCGGAGTCGGCAGGTCAGAGTCGGGGACGGTTTCAAAACGACTCGGAGTCGGGTAGTCATATCGGTGTTGAAAATCGACTCTGGACGGAGTCGGGGTCGAGTATTTCTCGATCCCATCCCTGATTATATATAGATATATAATATTCTACATCATCCCATCGCCCTGTCAGTTTTGCCAGCATCTTCTTTCCTTGCCTCGAAACTCTTGATCCTGTAAGCACTCTAGAAAACTCTTCTCTGACGCAAATTTTCCGATGTAGTCTTGAGTAAAACTCTCAGTAGTTTCACCCTTTCAATGGAACTACGCAACTTCTTCCATTGCCTCTAACAACGTTCTCCAAGCTCTCCTGAACATCTGTTTTTAGCGCAAAAAGTTTCCGATGCTGGTCTCTGGTTTATCAAGCAAAAAAAAAAAAGGTAAAAGACCGAAGGGCCAGCCGTTGCCCTTAGAACGTAAAAAAAAGTCTTCTATAGTTCGGACTTGTCAAACACCATTACATAATACCATCCTATAATATATTAAATATAAATAAGATATAATATATATATATATTACAATAATTATTCTATAATTATAATAAATATAGTAAATATATAGTATATTTTACATCATTTATATAATTTTTATATTTTTAATATATATAAATAATATTATTATATATATATTAAATTAAATAAACGAACTTAATCTATTATATATTTACCATATAACATAAAAATATATTTTATATGAAATTATATAAATATTTACATGTTTATATTAAAGAAAGTTCATTAGAAATCCTGTTCCGGAATTTTTTTTGAACGCTTAATTCCGGTGCGAACGGAACCTAAAATTCTATCTGTACACCCCTAAATAATACATTCTTACAATTAAATACACTGGACAATAGTAATTTCAATAGTTTTTATACTTTAACAGTGCTAATAATAAAGAAGGGAGAAGAAAAGAGAAATAGCAAAGAAGAAGAAGAGCAAAACCCTAAAAACAACTGCAATAGATCACGTCCGTCCACTTTATAACATCACAACCAAAGCACAAATCGTCCAAACTCGAAGTACATACACCATCTCTTGATCCTCTCCAAAGTGTGAATGCCATCAAATTGACAGGGATGTCCATTCTATTTTGAACAAAAAACCTTACCCACAAATAGTGTTAGCAGAGCGAGCTTTTCCTTTTGAACTTGCCTGCGCGTGATGGGGGTTTGTCACTCTAAGTCGCCACTGTTTCAAAAGTCATCAGACGACAGGATGGATATCTATGTGACAAGAAATACCGAAGAGTATACCTCAAAGATTCTCCAGTTCCAAACCAAAGTTGCAAATGAAAATTCCAGAAAGAAAAATCAGAGGTATTCAGTTCCACATGGTGGATCCGCGAATGGCTGCTATCGGCAAATCAAATCGCCCCATTGTTTTTCTTTTTCAGTTCTGCATTTTCCTTAAATGTATCTTTAAAAATATTGTTAACCATATGAATATTTGAGTATTTCGTGAGAAAAAAAATGACTTGGAGATTTCTCTTCTCTTGCATTGTAAAATAGCAAACTACCCTTTCCTAATTTATATAATGTTTCTTTCTCAATTTACATAGTAGCAAAACAGTAAAGAGAGATTATGATACGAAGAAATTATGAAGAAATAAGGTAAAATAAATCATATTTATCAATTAAGATGATTTTTAATGAAGGAATCTCTACGAGACTTGAGTAGCCTGCAATACAATAACTTCAAAAGTGTAACTAAGTAATGCAAATAAAATAATAAAAATATTAAATTAATTATACGAAGAGAATAAGGAGTATGATGAATTCTAAATTAAATATTGCTTACTCACTCTGTAATACCAACTCTTCGGAAATCACTAAACGTTTTCGCCAACTCCCCAGATTTCACTATCTGAGAGATCACTACGTGCTCTATTCAAGAACTACTATATCACTGTAGCCAATCAGTCTGTCATCAGTTCTATCCATTAATTTGATATGTCAGATTGTCTTATCTTCATTGTATAAAGTATCATGTGAGATATGACATGGTGAAAGGCAGCGAAATAACTAACTCTTAAGCTGCTCCTATCTAATTCATTTCTCTCAGTCAAATTCTCACGTAAATTTCCTAGTTCTTTAGTTACGAGGAGCAATATCACAATCTTTCAATTTATCACAACAAAATATTATACTCAGTGAAGCCTGCACCTGTATATCCTTTAAAAATATACCACATCACATCACTTACAGTTCATTCTAAATCCGAATATAAATAATTATGATATGAAAAAATGTACTGAAAGCTGAAAGGATAAGAAAACATTAATGAAGCCACAACAAAATATTATGAATATCAAAATAAGTAATATAAATAAAAAATTGGAAACACCATAAAAATTTTGGACTACACCAAACTCAGGCTTCCACCTTGTAGAATTGAAAACAAAAAATTCCCAATATTAAGCATTATTTAAAAATTTAAATTTAATTTTGCAACTATGTAAATCCACATACTAAATGAAAAAAAGACGAAACAAATTTTACTCGTTTTTCAGGCTTTTTTCATAAAAACAAACTCTCTTTTCATTCGGCAAAAAGAATTAGCTGTTTTTCTTCCCAACCTAGGATGTGATTCACATTATTACAGCGGTAAATACACAAAATAATACTTATGGAAAAAATGTTTCCCAAAACTTTTAAAATGTTACGGGTGGTCACCATATCTGAAAATTGGACTAAAAAAAAAATCATACCAAATCGTCTTCATGTCTATGATAAAAAAAAAATAATCAATTGGCCAGTTTTTAGATCAATTTGAAAATATTTCCGTCCAGATCGGCATCGACGGAAGGATGTGTCCTATTGGGAACACCCAGTTCACCTTATGAGCCCTAAACAGTGCTGCAACATCTGGAACATTTCAGACCGAACAACCAAAAAGCAAGAGTTCGTTGACAATACAGAAAAAAACACTACTGAAACCTCCAATTTATGAAAGCATGCTGTCTTACGAGAGTCCAATGTTGCTTTACGATTGTTTTGGTTGGCGCAAAAAGCAGTTTCGGGAATGAAAGTAAAGAAAAGCCAGTAATTTATTAAGAAGTAGCCTAAATGTTCAAACGTAGTGTAGAATGATGGCTATTAATGGGGTTAAGATACTCAGTTCAGTTATTCCTTGGAACAGTGTAGTCATGTACAAGTCTATCAAAATACGAGAAAGAAAACAGAATTCCAAAATAGCTAACTAACAAAATCATTATAGAATGTCCATAGTTAAATCGCCAAATCAACCGCCCAGACAAACAAACCTATGGATTTATGTTCCGCGACCAAATGCCAATCAGTGGCGTACATTTTCTAATTAATACTATATTTAGATATATTCAAGGAGCTTTTGTGTAATATAGAATATCTGCTCCGGCTAGTCATTTGCGCTTCTTTTTCGATTCCTCTAGGGAAATTTTATTGAAGGTGGGTTTAGTATTTTGCGTTTTTTAGTAAGTGTTGTTAGTTGATGATGAGGCTGACCCATACCTATGGAGTTAGGTGTGTAGAATAATGTTGTAAATTTTATAGAATAGCTAGGAGGGGAGATTTAGTCTGGCTCGGAGGGTTGATTAGTTCGGCTAAATGATCCCCACCATCTCCAGTTGAAAGGAAACGAGATTTTGTAAGTAGATGTATGGTTGTTTTGCAAACCTGTATGATCTAGGCAGTTTTGTATTTGGGATTATGTTGAGTGTTCTGAGAATGTTGAGTGTTCTGAGGATGTTGAGTGTTCTGAGGATGTTAAGTGTTGTGAGGATGTTGAGTGTTCTGAGGATGTTGAGTGTTCTGAGGATGTTGAGTCCGTTGGGTGAGAGTTGTGATGTTTTGGCGATGGACTTCACTTTCAGTCCGAGGAAACATGCGTACTTTTCCTAGATGGTGTGGGTGGGGATGAATGGCAGGGGAAGTGTACAAAGAGTAGATTATGACCGGTTATTAGAAAGGTGTAAAAAAAGGAAGGTGGAAAGAAATGTTAGGGGCAGTCTGATATGGGACGGAGGGCAGGGAAAAAAAAAAAAACTTGCGCTCTCCTCTCGGGCTGCTTGTAACCTTGCTTCATATTTGGGGCTAGTGAAACAAATATGCATGCAGTTTGGGTGGCAACTGACTAAATGCAAAAGACTCCTAAATGAAAGAAGCTATCCCTAAAGCACACACTTCGGAATTCGACAACCCTGGACGAAACGACGGTCGGGAGGCATGGGTCCAAGGCGGAACGACCCGACACACATCGGAGCGGTAGAAAACTCTTTCAGAAGTCAGAGAAAAGGAAAAACAATGGGGCGGCGACGAAATAATACAGACACACTTGTTCTTTGATTCTACATTGGCAAATGTCTTCTTTGGCGTCATTTATGTAATATGAATATTAAGTAGAGAAATATATTAAATAGAATATAATATATATTAATATTATATTATATATATATATATATTGCCACGTGACGTAGCATATTATTAAACTTATTGATAGTTGATAATCGGTCCAAGTAAAGGTAACTCGTTCTCTTCTCCTCTCTCCATCTCATACTTCTCTCTCTCGTCTCTCTCTCTCTCTCTCTCTCATCTCCCTATCTCTCTGATAATACATTATTCTCTCATCTCTCTGCTCCCCGACTCTCTCACGCTCTCGCTCGACATAGTGTAAGTAATGCGCTGAGAATGAAGCATAATGTTAGTGATTGTTGAGGTTTGACTGAGACAGTAAAAAAAGCCACGTGTTAGTTCTCGATACGAGACCTAATACCAATAAAACTGTAATAAAAAATAATTAAATTAAATACAATACGACAAATAAATACCTAAATAAGTAAATAAATTAAGTAAATAAATTTCAGAAAAAGAGATGAATGAAAATATATTCAGAATTATTTAGGAGGATAAACAATGATAGCATCGGCTTCCACGTGTTTTTACGAGCTCGAAGTAATTTCTATGTTAAGGACGATAGTTCATTTTTTGCGAAATCGTACAAGAAAAATGACGATGAGACGTAAATAACGAACTAAGTAGACAGAATAATAAAAATAAACTCGGATAAAAATAGCGTGTAGATTAACTAATAGAAGAATCATAAGATAGTAAAAAGGCAAGAATAGTGTCACTAAATAATTTAGAAATAATTCAAATAAAAAAATGATCAAGTATAAAATTTATCTAAGGTATATGATATCTCAAATAGGTCTATATAGAGAAGAAGTGTAAATGAGCTTATAAACTATGATTGTATAGATTTTGGATCGAGATGTAGAGCCGAACGAGTAGAGGTAACTACCTCTCTCTTTCATCGTACTTTCTCTCTCTCTCTCTCTATCTCTCTCTCTCTCTTACTCTCTCATCTCTGCATCTCTCTCTATCTCGAAGATTATATAGTAATAGTTATAATAATGAGTAATTAATATATATAATTATAGTAGATAGTTATGAATATATATATGAAGTACGGTCTCGTGAGGTTATGTGACTATAGGTATACACGGAGAAACTCAGGCGCTACCGACGCGCCCCGTAAGTATCAACGGGGTAGTAAAAGTGAGGTATATTAGATTAAGTATCATATGCTGTACCCTAGAGGCTCGTATAGTAGTAGAAGTTACACACATAAAATATAAATATGAAATGAGAGGAAGGGAAGTTAAGAAGAAGGTAGAAAGAGGAGAAATTAACGCCTAGAGGTCAGCATACGGGAAACTTATAATAATAAGTGTACGTAGTACGGGGATTCTAACTACATAGA
>JABUQX010130453.1:0-36036 GCA_015478945.1 Trachelipus rathkii
GCCGCTTCAGTGATGCGCGGTGGCAGTTCCCTCGAACACCTGCCGCCGTGGTACCTATAGAAAAGAAATAAAGCATCAACATCGCCGCAAAGATATGGGGTCAAGTGAACTGGAAAGTACAGGACGGTTTATAAGCCTTTTTGGCCTTTGAATCGACCCTGTCAAAAAGCCGGGTGACCAGAGCCCCCAGATATTAGAACAGTACTCCATACAAGGGCGGATGAGACCCTGCCTTACTCCACTAAAGTAACTGAGAAAGAGGAAAAAAAATCGCAGTCTAAACAGAACTCCCAGTTTCTTTGAAACCGCCCTAGCAACCGTTATGATGGTGAGGTTTCCAAGACATTTTGTTTTTGAGACCAAGGATGTTTATATTGTCCCAACAGGAGAGACGAGAGAAAACCGTCGAAAGATATAGAGTAGAAGGTGTTTGAGAGGGAGATTTTGTAGAGATTGAGTTTTTAAAGAATTAGATTCACAAGGTTGAGACGACCCCAATCGGAAATTATCTCCAGATCAGCGAGAATAGAATCAAAGGTCAAGACGAGGCAATTCTAGAAGTAAAAAGAGAGAGCAGCAGAGGTGAAATGAGTTGAAGAATGAAGGTCGAGTCCGAGCATATGAGTGGATATCAGTTAGATATTGCAGTGAGAAGATCATTAACGAAAGGTTAAGAATAAGTAGGAGATAAGACCGAACCTGAGAACACCGCTATTGACAGAAAAGAAGAAGAAGTCGCTCCATCAAACACAGCCGATATTGAGCAATTGACTTGAAAGAAACTAGACATAAGTAAGCAAGAAGGAGGCAAAAAGTAGGGAGCTTGGAGAGCAGTGACAGCGTACCATACCCGGTCAAATGCTTTAGATATGTCAAGCGCTACCACACTAGAGTCTCTCGGTAGTTCCTAAGAGCGGAATCATAAATCGGTTAAATAGGAAAGTATAGCCAGTATAGTATATCTTGAACGCCGAAAGCCGTACTGGTGATGTGAAAAGAAGAGAATGAGATTCAGATGGTCTAAGAAATGAGAGTTAAAGTGTTTCAAGATCTTAGATAGACTCTACAAGTGAGAGCTATAGGGCGATAGTTAGAAGGATCAGGCGGCAACCCTTTTTGAGGTGAGAGCTATGTAGCTTCCAACACTGAGGGAAAGTGCTAGTATTGAGACGTAGATAATATAGTTGAACGAGGGCGGGGTCAGCACGTAAGCACACCCTCTCAAAACTCGGAGAGGAATGCCATTTTGTCTATTCTCCTTCTAACGTTCATAGATCCAGGAGCCCATGTACTTGATCAAATGTAATCACCAGGCAAAGACATATGACACCTGAGAGGAGAAGGAGGAGGAGGAGGAATGTCAGAATCTTCCAAGGTTGAGTTAGAGGAAAATAGGAGGCCGAAGAGATTGGCCTTTTCAGTTGGAGCGTTAGAAACAGAGCCATCAGATCGAATAAGAGGAGGAAAGGTGATTTACAGAAGTTGTTGGAGATGTTAAGAGGCCAGAAAGATTTGTCAGTAGGAGAACCAAGGAGGCTAGCGCACTTTCGTTTGATGAAAGCCCGCTTTGCTCGTCGAAGAGTATCCCTGCAACGATTTCTAGCTAGTGAAAATATAGCTAGAGTGATAGGAGAAAGAGAATTTTTCCACTCCCGATAGTGGAAGCAATAGTCTTTAGATATTTAAGAATGGATATTAAAGCTTTCGGTCGTATAAAAGAAAAGATATTAATCATATGGTTTCGGTGGATGCAAGAGTTTAAAGAAGCCTTAGAGAATATGAAAAATATGAAATTTATCCAAGAGAGTAAAAATGAATTTAGTTGAGGTTATATTCGTTCCAAGTATCCTGTTTGGAAATAAAACTTGGACAATAAGTCTAAGATGAAAAAAAAATGAATTATAGTTTGGAAATGAAAGGTTTACGTGACGTATGTGTGGAAATGAGAGGAAATATTATTAGAAATGAATTAATATGTTCAGTTTGGAGAGATGTCTGCTGGCAGGAGAAAATTAAGTATTGAGACGGTACAGACAAGTGCTTAGAATGATTAACGAGAGGTTGACTATTAAGGTTGTAATTTTTGAGAGAGTTGGCAATAGGTTAAAGAACAAATTCAAATAGAAGATGCTTCATGTATTAAAATCTATATTATTATAAGGAAAGGGCATTGGTTTTAATGAAGTAAGTAGATTAACACAAGAAAAGGTTTCTTGGTGGGGATTAATAAGGATTAGTGGGGATTAATGGAGATTAGTGTGGGATTAATAGAGACTGGTGGGGTTTAATGGAGATTAGTGTGGGATATATGGAGATTGGTGGGGATTAAAGGCCTATATTATAAGGAATGGGCATTGGTTTTAATGAAGTAAGTAGATTGATACAAGAATAAGGTTACCTGATAGGGATTAATAGGGATTAGTGGGGATTAATGGAGATTAGTGGGGATTGTTGATGAAACATTCGACACAAGAAAAGGTTACCTGGTGGAGATTAATAGGTATTAGTGGAGATCAACGGAGATTAGTGGGATTAATGAGAATTGGTGGAACATTCCTTTAAGGGTTACACCTGGAAAAATACAGGTACTTAATTATTTCCGACAAATACAATTATTTGAGCTTTCCGGATCTGCAACTGACAAAACCCCGCAGTTATGTAAACATAATACAATATCCGCATTTGCTTCATCCTCATCCGCTTCCGCATCCTCAGTTCATTTACTAACACGAATCTTTCCTATTAATAATACTTTAGAAGTATATATTGGAAGGTGATAAACCCTAGGTAATTGCTACCTGCAATCCGGAAGAAGGATTGGGCCTAATCCTTTGTTCTGGCTCAGGCTCCGGGTCCGTCTCAGATTTCGGTTCTGGTCCCCGACTCCGCTTTCAGCTTAACCAAAATTAATTTTCCTGCCCGGGACTAACCAAAAGCCTATACGATTTAAAGGCATCAGGCTCCCGCCCACTTTTCTGGCTCCGGCTCCGGCTCCGCAGCCCTGGCATTAACATTCACATTCCCAAGTCTTTTTTATCGAGATTATTTCCATCTCTGATTAAGTCATATATATATATATATATATATATATATATATATTTATATAGTATATAATTATATATATATATAAATATATATATATATATATAATATTATATATATTTATAAATATTATATATATATTATATATATATATATATATATATAATATATATATATATATATATATATATATAAATATATATTTATATATATATAGATATATATTATTATATATTATATATTATTAAAATATAATATAAGTATATATATATATATATTATTATATATATATATATTATATATATATATATATATATATATATTATATATATATATATAAATATAGTATATATATTATATATAATAGTATAATATATATATATATAATATAATATATATATATATATATATATATATATATTTACTATATATATATATATTATATATATAATATATACATATATATATATATATATATATATATATATTATAATATATATATATATATATATATATATAAGTTATATATATATAATTATATATATATATATTAATAGTATATTATTTATACATATATATATATATTATATATATATATATATATACTCAAATATATAATATATATATAATATATATATATATATAATATATATAGTATAAGTATATATATATATACATATATATATATATTATATAATATATATATATATATATATATATATATAGTATATATATATATAGTATCTGATATATATATTATATATATATATATATATATTGTATATATATTTATATATATTATATATAATATATATATATATATATCGTATATATATATATATTATATATATATATAGTAATATATATATATATATTAATATATCATATATAGTATATATATATATATATATATTATGAGTGTGGTTTATATATATATATATATAATATCATATATATATATATTATAATAGTATGTATATATATATATATAATATATATATTATATATGTGAGTATATAATATATATATATATATAGTATATTATATGTATATATACAGTGGCGTATCCAGGGGGGGGGGCCCCAGGGGGGCCATGGCCCCCCCGAAAAAATTTTCTAGACACTAAAAAATTTTAAGTATCATATCTGTTAATAATATAAAGTGCAGATTAAATTAATTTTATATAATTCGTCGCTTTCAGGAACAAATCTCGTAAGTCCTTTAGTTAAAACTAAAGCTTGAAGCCATCAGAGAAAATGCAATACTAGAATTTCAGCAGATTTTTTGAAGAATGTGTAAGCGTATCAGAGGCTAGGTATTGAAATTGCTGTACCAAGAATTAACAAGTTCCTAAAAAATACAGGCCAAACATTCTATTCCGACCCACAAACTTATTATTGTACATCCATTTTTATACAATTTTTGGATGATGATTTAAAATCAGCATTAGGAGAGAGGTTTTTAAATCTAAAGAAATTATTTCTTCCTTGCAATTTGTCATATCGACAGGTGTAATATGCCATATGAGAAGATTAAAGATTGTGTAACATTTTACAAGGAAGATCTCGAAAGCCTAATAGAAGATTTCAGTAAAAGCAGATGGGATTTTTGGGAAAGTTGAAATGGCATCAACAGTACAGACCGTCCAAAAACAGGCAATAGACGGACTTAGTTTCTTGTTCGCAGTCACAATTTCCAAATATTTACACCTTGTTGCAAATACTGGCAGTTTTACCCGTGTCTACTGCTTCAGTAGAAAGAAGCTTTTCAACATTAAGACTTCTGAAAACCTACTTGAAAAATACTATTGGAGATGAAAGACTTACTGGACTTGCCCTCCTCTACATACATCGAAATATTGACATAAAAACTAAAGATGTTATCTCGGATTTTGCTCACTCTCATGCCCGGCGATTAAAGTTAACAATTTAGGTTAGATGGTTTTTAGTAATCGTGGAGAACAAATTATTCTCGAATATTTTTCTTGAAATTTAAATATTTGGTCCTTCCACTTATATAGATAGTATATATATGAGTGATACTTATTATATGAATATATATTTATAATAATATAATATATATATATATATTTTATATATATATATATATAGTATATATAAATATATATATATATATATATATATTATATATATATATAAGTATATATATATATATATATATATACATATATATATATATAATTATATATATATATATAATATATATTATAATATATATATATATATATATATATATATATATATATATTATAATATATATTATATATATATATATATATATATATATATATATATATACTATAATATTATATATATATATATATATATATATTCCAGACGCCCCAATGTGTGCCCAGCCGAAACAGGCAATAACAGCTGTGGAAGGTGACGTACTGACCTTGGAGTGCCGTGTCGATGCCCATCCTGCAAATGTGACCTTCTTTTGGCTATTTAACAACACTGTCGATTCCACCAGGTTTAGAAAATCGGAGGTAAGCCTAGTAATGATGTTCTAAGTAGTGGTTGCTGTAGTTGGTAAGTAACTAGTATTGGTGATGGGAGTACTAGTTTTTTTTTAGCAGTAGTGAGTAATGTGGTAAGGTAAGTAATGATGCCTAGAGTACCAGTTTTTTTCCTTTTATTAGTAGTGGTTGATGTGGTAAATTAAGTAATGATGCTGGGAGTACCTGTTATGGTAGGAGGAACAGTTGTTGTAGTAGGTAAGCTAGTAATGATGGTGGAAGTAGTGATTGTTGTATTTGGTGTGCCGCTAGTAATGATGCTGGGAGTACCAGTTTTGGTAAGTGTAGTGGTTGATGTGGTAAGTCAAGATTTGATTCTGGAAGTACCAGTTCTGGTAGAAGTAGTAGTTGTAATAGGTAAGCTAGTAATGATGCTGGGAGTACCAGTTCTGGTAGGAACAGTAGCTGTTGAAGAAAGTAAGCTAGTAATGATCATGTGAGTTGCATTATTGGTGAAAATAGTGCTTGATATTTTAAGTCTTGTAATAATACTGAGAGTACCAGTCCTGTTAGGAGCAGTAATTGTTGTACTAGGTAAGCTAGTAATGATACTGGGAGTAGCAGTGTTGTTGAAAGTAGTACTTGATATTTTAAGTCTATCAATAATACTGAGAGTACCAGTCCTTTTAGGAGCAGTAATTGGTTAGTAGTGAGACGGCTAGTATGATAACTGGGAGTAACCACGTTCTGGACCAGTTCTGGTAGAAAAAGTAGCTGTTGTATTAGGCAAAGCCAGTAATGATCCTCTGAGTAGCAGTTTCGGTGGGATTAGTGGTTGATGTGGTAAGTCTAGTAATGATGCTGGGAGTGCTAGTTTTGACAATAGTGTTTGTTGTGAGAACTGCAGTTATGGCGGAAGAAAAGAAGTTTTAAAATAGTTGTAATACTGGTGATTTTTGAACTAGTAGCAGCAGTAGAGCATAAGTACAGTAGTAATAGTAGTAGTTGTACTGTTGGTATAGTATTATTAAAAATAGTTGTAATAAAGCTGGTTGAATAACTATTCTTCTTCTTCTTCTTTTTCTTCTTCTTCTTCTTCTTCTTCTTCTTCTTCTTCTTCTTCTTCTTCTTCTTCTTCTTCTTCTTCTTCTTCTTCTTCTTCTTCTTCTTCTTCTTCTTCTTCTTCTTCTTCTTCTTCTTCTTTTTCTTTTTCTTTTTCTTTTTCTTCTTCTTTCTTCCTTCTTCTTCTTCTTACTTCTTCTTCTTCCTTCTTCTCTCTTCTTCTTCTTCTTCTTCTTTCTTTCTTCTTCTTTGGGTCTTCCTTCTTCGTCTACCTCTCTTGTCTTCTTCTCTTGCCTTCTTATTATTGATTTTTTTATTATAGTAGTAATTAATTGTGTTCGGCTCGTGCTTGGGTCATTTTGACCACAGGTGCCAGGAACCTTCCTGAGAGGGCTGTTTTTTGGCAGACCGTAATTTTTTGGAATAGCGATGCAGCTCCTTGCATGGGTTTTTTTTTTTTTTTTTTTTTTTTTATATTTTTTTTTTTTTTTTTTTTTTAGATTTTTTTCTTTATTTTTTTCTTTTTTTCTTTTTTAGAATTTTATGTTTATTTTTTTTTTTTTTTTTTTATTTAATTTATTTTTTTATGTTTTTTTTTTTTTTTTTTCTGGCGGATTTCCTCCACCCTTAAGGGGTGGGGAGCGTTTCGGGAGTTCGCCGACGCGTTTTTCGCACCCGCAGGCCCGGACCGCAAAGCGCGCGCGAAGCCGCGCATTGATCACCACCGCACCGCACCGCGACACTGAAACTGCACCAAGCCGGACCGTTTTTTTTTTTCGCTGTTTCGCATCCTCGTTTTCTATTACTCATCTAACTTTTTTGTATTTTAATATCCACAAATGCATCCATAGACACATACACTCACACAACCCTTATTACACACATGGTACACCCTCATGGCATCCTCAGTTCCTTCCCTCCTACCTACGTTTCAATTCAGCGTATCTCTTATACCCATTCCATTGCACGTGACCGCTTTATCTGTCTGTGCTCGTGCCAGGGGTATTTCCAATCCCTAAGTTACTAATAGTTTTCATTGAATCGTATTTTTTCACCAAATTGTGCCTTTCACTGAATATATATTATATATATATATAATAGTTATTTATAGTATAATAATATAATATACTTATATATATATTATGATTTTATTAAGTATAGTAATATATATATATGTATAGTAGTATATATTTATTATTTATTATATTATATTATATGTTATGATATTTTACTATATATATATATTTATATAGCTATATAGCTATATATATATATATTTATATAGTGATATAGATATGCATGTAAACATAAATACGTATATATATATTTAGATATAACAAATTATGTCTTTTTTTTATAATATATATTGTATACACTTCAATTTATACACAATATTATATATATAAGTATATATTATATATGTCAGAACGGGGTGTGGAGTCGGGAATAGTGTAGGGAAAGGGGGAAGTGGTGGGGGGTGGGTGGGGTATATATAGTATATATATATATATATGTATAATATATATATATATATATATAGTATATATATTTATATATATATATATATATATAATATATATATATATAAATATAATATATTATATATATTATTAATATATTATATATAATATATATATTAATATATATAGTATATAGTATATATACTTATATATATATTAGTATATATATTGTTATATCTATATATATATATATAGTATGTATATTTTTTGAATATAGTAGTATTTATATGTATTATATGTATAGTATTTTATATATATATATATAGTATAGTATATAGTATTATATATATAGTTATTTATATAGTTATATCTATATATATATTATACTATATATATAGTATACTTTATATATATATATATATATAACTATATATAGTATATATATATATATAGTATTATATATATATAGTTATATAGTTATATTGTACGCTTCTGGAAGGTTTCACAGGTTCCTGAACGCATTGGGTCCTTCTTTAAGGATGTACGAAAGTATAATTACTATAGTCCAATGATATATCCTCGGGATTTCCGAAGACCTTATATTGCATCAAATGGCGCATGCGCAATAACATCTTCTATCTTCTGATGCGAATCATCCACGGCACAGATGAACAAAGGAATTTGTGGGGAATTTTTAAAATAGACCTATACCAGTCACTAACCGAACTGGAACTCGACCACTGACCACTTTAGGAAGTGTATAGGACTTAACTAATTGGGCTCCGTCTGAATGCCACCTTTAATATATAACAATGTTACTTAAATATAAATAATTTTTATGCATAACAAATTATAAATATAATATAATAATAATTAATACATAATAATAATACATATAATATAATAATAATAATAAATAATGATAATAAATAATAATGAATAATAATAGATACTCGAGAAGCACCATGTGGATTTTTGCTCTCCCAGTCAACACACTAACCACATGCTGCTCATTAGCAAAATCATACAATTTGACCTAGTCGCTATATATATATATATATATATATATATATGTTCATAATATAATTTATATATATATATTATATATAGTAAATAATATATATATATATATATACTATATATATATAATATATATATCTATAGTATTATAGTATGTAATTATGTATATATTATTTAATATAGTGAGGAGAGAGAGAAGCAGACGAGAGAGAGAGAGAGAGAAGAGTAGTTGATGAGGAGGAGGAGAGAGAGAGAGTACCCTACTGTGGCCGATCAACTAGAATCACGTGGTAGTTATTATATAGTATATATAGGTATTAAATATATATATGATATATATGATATATAATATATATATATACTATATATATATAATATATATATTATTGATTATTATTAATATAGATATGATATATATTATATATATATATATATAATCTGACCACGTGATTCTAGTTGGATCGGCCACGTTCTCTCTTCTCTCTCTCCTCTCTCTTCTCTCTCGTCTCTCTCTCTCTCTGCAGTCTCTCTCTCTAATGTTATGAGTTTCATTGGTTCCCTTATATTTATGAATCTTATGAAGTTTCATGGTTTGTTATAAGTTTTATACTTCATAAACACTATGACACTTATAAGCACTTACACACACTTAGATTTTACTTACCACAGTTAATATAGTGTAGAGCAGAATTTACTTACTCACACACGATTCTACGTTACACTCAACACAGATTTAATTAACAGGCATTTATTACACACATACACAATGGCGATGATTTTACTTTTACACTTTTCAAGCGACAGATTTACTTACTCACGGAAGCACAGCGATTTACTATAAGCTTGAGGATCACAGAATTTGTACTTATCACTCACACAGAGATTTACTTACTCACACAGCACAAGATTTACTTACAACACTTGCACACAGATTTCACATTTACCCCACAAGCACAAGATGTTACTTACTACACATACTACAGAGTTACTACTTACACTTCACACAGATTTACTCATCTTACTCACAAACGACAGATTTAAGCGTACACTCACGACAGATTTACTTACACATTTATCTTGTACAACAGCGATGACGCTGTCATCACACGAGTGCACACACTAGAGATATGGACCAACCAATGATATTTCGGCCCGTTGTGGACATTGCCAGATACCATGGGTTAATTTTGGGCCCCAACTTTGATGGCTTTGATGGTTCAGAAATCACCGTAAGAAGTATGCTAGTGATGATTCTATTAGTGTTCTATGGATTATTTATGAGTGAGTAAGATGAGTGCCTGGTGAGTGGCCAGGTGAGGTGCCAAAGTGAGTGCCAAATGAGTGCCAAATGAGTGCAAGTCAGTGCCAAGTGGTGTCAATAGTGCCCAACATGCAGTGATCACATAGTGTGCAATGAAGTGCGCAACTTTTTTCAGCCTTTTCTCTAGCCTCCCTGAGCTCCTACGAATATGCCCTATATGAGTGATGGTCTAATGTCCTATGGTTATAGTAAATAAGGTATCGAGGATTACGATTTGGTGTATAGTACAGCCAGCTGCTGAAGGATAGCTTCCTACTATGAGTTAGTATTTTTCTAAACACATTATAACACAACATTCACTGATGACACTTATACCAACTATGACACTATAAGCACATTACCACTCTCCAATAGAAGCTTTACACTAGACCAATATAACACTTACACGCGAACGACACCCAGCAATGCCCCACAGCACAGATACCACTTAACTTACACTGCACGCATTTGTTATATTTTTTACTTAAATACTTTTTTAATTTATAAAATTTTAAAAATTGTATATTTCCAGTAAGAAAAAAAGCCAAAGTTGCCTGATATATAAACATTTATTTTACTAAAAATTGTACGAACTTTAATTAAAAACATCATACTTTACATACCTTAAAGAGCAGTAGATCAGTATAAAAATAAAATTAGGAGGTGTTATAAGCTAACACCTTAAGGGATTAGTATGCTTTTGTTTTACTGTTTTTACTGCTTTAAAAGAAGACTCATGTTTTCGCTGTTTAACTCACTTTTACTTGGCTGTTAAAGACTATTTGCTTAGCGGTTTTAAACTCTCTGCTTAACTGCTTTAACAAATCATATATTTATTAACATTACAGTAAATCAATAGAGGAGTAAATCAGTAAATCAATAGAAGGTGTTACCTAGAAAAACCTTAAAGAGAGATTAGTATATCTTTGTTTTACTGCTTTAAACTCATATATTTTGCTTTACTGATTAAACTCACTGCTTTAAACTGGCTTGTAAGAAGCTCACATACATTACATACGCTTAAAGCAAGTAAATTCAGGTAAGTAGGTCAAGTTAGAGGTTGTGATCCTAACAACCGTAGGGATTAGTATGGCTTTTGTTTAATACGGCTTTATACTGTGAGAGCTTTAACTCTTCTGCTTTACTTGGCTGTTAAAGACTTTCTGCATGTTACTTGCTTTAGACTTTCTGCTTTACTGTTTTAAACTCTTTCTGCTTTACTGCTTTAGACTTTCTATTGTTTTTAAATTTATAAGTGATTTCTTATTAAACAATTGATTGTTCTTTTATTTTGCTTTATACTTTTTTATTTTATTATTATTTTTTATTTTTTTTTATATTAGTTTTTTATATTTTATTATTATTTTATTTTATTTTCTTATTATTCAATGACATTCTTGTGTTATTAACTTCATGCCTATTGTTAGTTATTATCATTAGAACACACCATACACACATCACAGATTCAACACTTACACTCTTCAACAGATTTACTTACACCCACGCAGAATTTAACCTAACACAATCACAACCCAGAATTTACAGTTTACTTACTACACACACAGAATTTACTTGCACACACACACACACACTGGTGTTAGTTTTGTCCTTCATACTACACACATCACACACAGAATTACTTACACACACGCAGATTTACTTACACAGATAACGTATAATTTATTGAAAACATTTTATGTTTTAATTTAAAGCACGTACATTTTATTTACTCATTATCTCATATACTAAATTTAATTTCAAAGTTTTTGAAAAAACTGTCTAATAGATAATTCAATCAATTACCTTTGAGACAATAGAATTGTATTATTAACCGTCGTTTAAATACGTTTTTGGTTTATTACTTAGTTACTATAATTAGTTTTCAAATAATGTACTTTTAGCTAGAATATTTGTTTTATTGAAAGTTTTTTTTAAAAACATATAATTTTTTATAAGCCGTAACCGATTTTAAAGAGATAAATCAGTAAATCAGTATGAGGTCAACACATCCCTAGACCCCTCTACAAAACCAACTATGCATCTGTATTAGATATCCTCAAAAAGGTCACATGGAAAACAAGATAAGTATAAAAGAAAGAAAACAATAAGGTTCTTCTCTGCTAACATAACATGTTATTTTTATTAAAATCTATTGTCCTAGAGTTCTTATCTAGAAATATAACAATTATTTTCACACTTACATTTATATAAGTTATTTCACTCGATGTTAACTGAAAAAAAAGATTTCAAAGTTTTTTAAAAAAATAATGTCAGTTTTCTTGCATTATTATTATTATTATCCTACTATGGTACAGTTGACAATCCATTCACGAAAAGAAAACAACAACAAGCCCGCACGTTCTTACAGATGACGAAACTGAACCTCTCTCTTGTAAAAATGTGTTTGTAGGATATCCTTTTTTGTATCCCGGGGGCGAATTTAAGCCAATTCCGCAGGTCAAAATATATTCCAGAAACTGACCAGGCTTTTTCTCTGTAAAATGTGGTGCAATAACTAGGTTAGGCCTAAATTAGGCCTAAATTTTGGATAAGCCTTTTTTGTGTATGACAGCGGGCTTAAATTAATTCACTTAATATTTTTCCTAGGGGTCAAAAGGTTATTTTCGCTTAGACAAGAAATTCATGTTATTATTATTTTATAATATATTTCAAACTGAAACTTGCTGGATCGGTAAGAAGTCATAATTACCAATAAGAGGAAAAATTGTTTTCCTTACTTGTGATTGGTTCGAGGTGTTTTATCAACTAGTTCATAAGCGTAACCACCGCAGGGCTCAGCATGCAAGACCCACCGCGTAAGGCACCAACCCCGACGCCCACTGGTGCGTCCCGGCGTCCCGCCGCGTCCCGCCCGCCGCGTGCGCGCGCCCGCGGCGCAATATTTCCGCGTTCCCGCCCTGCCGCGTCGCATATATATATATATAGTATATATATAATTTTATATTATATATATATATAGTATATAGTATATAGTAATATATAGTATATTATATATATATATTATTAGTTATATATTATATATATATTATATATAATATATATTGTGGGTGTGTGTGAGGGTAAGTGTCTAGGGGTGAGTGTAAGTGTCTATGTGTATGTGCATATGTGTGAATAAGAGACATAGGGTGTATGTGTGTATAAGGTGTAAGTGTAACTGCTTATAAGATTAATCAATCATATAACAAATTATCAAAGATGAAGCCATCAAAGATCGAGTCTATCAAATGATTGAACCGCAAAGCTGAGGACGAAAGCTAAGTTACTTAAAGTTAGGCATCAAAAGCTGAGGCAGCAAAGGTTGGGGCATCGAAATTGAGGCATCAAAGAACTGAGGCCTCAAAGTTGAGGCATCAAAAGTTGTGGAGCCTGCGTAAAAAGTTGGAGGGTCCATAAAAAGTCTGAGCGCAGTTCAGTTGAGGCAGTCAAAATATCGAGTGGGTTGGTGCGTGTGTGTGAGAGTGTGTATGTGTGTGTATTGTGTGGTAGTGTGTGCGGATCGCGTGATGCGTGTGTGTATATGTTGTTTCTAAATTAATAATATACATTAGGATGAAGTAAATAACACTAAGTATATGTACTGGCATCATGAATAAAGTCAAGAAATAAAAATGTTGTTAATTAGAATGAACGTTATAATGTGTAAGGGAGTATGCGTGTGGGTGTGTGTGTAATGTGTAGTGTGTGTGTTGTAAGTGCGTGTGTGGTGTGTGTGTGATAGTACTGTGTGTGTGCGTGTGTGTTGTGTGTGTGCGTGTGTGTGTGTGTGTGGTATGTGTGTGTGTGTAAATAGTATAATATTAATAGGCATGAAGTAACTGCTTAACATGAAAGCTATTTTACATACGAAAAATATAAAAATAAGATAAAAATAATAATCAGAGATAAATAAAAGTAGAATAATTAAATATAAAAAGAAAGTATTAAAATAAAAGAAAAACATAATGTTAATAAGTATGGTGAGTTAGGAAGTAGTAAAAATGTTTCTAAGTATGAAATAAGTATAATGACTCATAGTATAGATTTGAAAAGAAATTGCTTGAAAAAATGTTTAAGTATGGAAATTAAAAATGAATGACTCGAAGTATAGATATTTCATTCGCGAAGGAATATTGCGCCTGCGCGGGCACGCAAACGGCGGCGGGGCGGGAACGGCGGGAAATATTGCGCGCCTGCGGGCGCACGGCGGCGAGGCGGGGACCCGGCGAGGACGCCACCAGCGGGTGCGGGGGTTGGCTGCCTTTGCGGGTGGGGTTCATGTCATGCTGAGCCCTGGTGTTAGCTTATGAAAGCTAGGGGGACCAAACTACTCGAACCCATATCACAAGTAAGGAGAAACATTTCCTTCTTACTTTGCGTTATGAGGATCTTAACCCGGAATGGCCTAGCATGTTTTTCAAGTTTGAATATGATTTATAAAAGAATAATAATAACATCGATTGCTTGTCTATACTGGAATTAAGCCTTTTGACTTAGGTATTAAAGATTAAATTAGCGCCCGTCTACAAAAAGGCCTTATCCTAATTTAGGCCTAAATTTAGGAGGCCTAACAGTTATTGCACCACATTTTAAGAAAAAGGTCAGTTTGAAATATAATTTTTGACCGTGGAATTAGGCTTAATCGTCCACCGGGATACAAAAAAGGCGAGTTAATCGCTAAGTGACAGAACCACATTTACATGAGAGAAAATCAATATCATATCTCTATGCTGTGCATATTTGAGTTTTCTCGAGATGGTTGTACAATGTACAGCATAGTGATATAATGTCCTATGAGTCGTAAACAAAACGCTCTCTTCTATGTTTTACACACCAGAGGTATCAGGTGTGTACACCAGATCGAGTGAGATAAATATTAAATGTAAGTGAATAATTGTTATTTTTTAAATAAGAACTTAGAAAGATGTTAATAAAAAACATGTTATGTTAGCAGAGAAGAACTTATTTTGTTCTTTTTATACCTATTACATGGCTAAGGAATGAGATGTAGAAGCAGAGTAAAGGTCGATATAGAACAGAAAACGTGGCATAGCTGTGGTGTAGAGGGGTGTTAGCCTCATTTTTAATATTTAATAAGAATGCTTTTTAATGCAAATTTAAGAATACTAAAAAAATGTATTTAGAAAAGTTATGCATATTCATTTGTTTTTACTGCTTATTACATTGTTCATATTGTTAATATTATTAGTTTTCTTACGTTATCCTCACTACTTTAATAAACGATCAACGTTTTATTTTAGTGTTTTGTTATTGTTATTATCATTAATATTGTTATTGTCATTAGTTTTCTTACGTTATTCTTAATACTTCAGTAAATGAATTTATTTATAAATCTTTTGAAATTCTTTCAGTATTAATATTAATACATATTCAAGTTTGAATAGTCAATATTAAGTAATAGCATACTGGTTACCTAGTGTAAATAAGTTAGGTCGAGATATCAGGTGTGTACATGCTGAAAGTCAATAAACCTCGTATCCTCTATGCTGTCACACTTCCATCAGCATCTCACCATCAGCATTTCAGTCACTTTTGTCACTTTACTTATACAAAAGTGCATCTCTTCCTTTTATCAAATGTTATTCACGTTTTGTTCACTGTTTTTGATTAAGAACATGCTGCTTACAAGCCTAAGATTAACATTCGAAATTTTCCTTAAGAACAACTCATTATGTTATAAAGGTCTTCCTTGCTACACTTAACCAGAAATTCGTACTAATCTTCGTCATGAAGGAAGAATCGGGAAGAATGATACTTTAAATATTTATCTGGAGTTTGCTCGAAGGAAAACAAATTCTACCATACGAAATTGGGTGTGTATAGCCAGATGACGGAGCACCTTCTAGGAAAGGGAGATAATAATGGATTTAATTGACTTCAACAAAAGCCAATGCGTTCCAGGACTGGACAGAATTCCACTGTAGTTGATTATTTGGTATTATGTATTTTCATTTATGCATTATTAATTGTGGTAAGGATATGAATATAAAGATATTATGGATACTTGCTGACGTGAAAATAGCCAATTTATCAGTCTCGTTCTCGTTCGCAGGATGACTTTGTCGAAGTCATTTGGAAGATATAGATGTGACCATGAAGACTTATCTCTATAATAGTTAGGTTGGACTGAGGCAGGGGAAAAGTGTTTTAGAAGGTATTTTGAATATCTTCTCTCGAATCTGAATGTTCTTTAAATGCGGGAGTAGACATTAATACCAGTAAGGACAGTATACTTGGTGCAGAATTTATAATTTGTAACTGATCTGCTTTAATTTAATAATACTTTAAGCATCGTAACTGCAAAGGTAGTGGAAAGTAATTGATTATAGGTATAGTTTCGCTTTATATGGTTCAAAAGCAAAACTAAGGCTCTTGTCGTCTCTAGTGAAAAATAAAGAGTTAAAGAACGTTCCTTATTTACTGAAGCTAATAAAGTGTCAAAGGTAATATGATCTTGTAATTATTGCTGATTTGGGAAACTCTTAAGACAAGAATTTTTGAATACATTTGCGAGACCAGATGTAAAAACTTTGAGCTCATTGCTCTCAGTTGAGTGTATTTTATACTCTTTAGAGTAATGCAATTGAGAGCGTGATTATCGGAAATGCCAGCAATATATTAATTTTAATCTTTTCCACATCTTTAGGAATCTAGAAATTACTAGCAAATACAACAGATATATTATATAAAATCAAGAAGCAAGCCGATGAACTATTTATGGAAACTAATTTAGAGAGAGAATATATCTGCATTAAGAAACCATTTCTTTGTGCGTCTCACTGCTATAAATTTGGATTACATATCTAATTGGAATTCTGCTTTTTACAAATGAAATTGAATAAATGAAATAATAGAAGTCGCCTCACGGATGATCACTTACTGGCTGATATAGGTGTGTCTAAGTGAATTGTGTCAAACTTTAATAGCTTTGTGATGAAATGCATTTCTATGGCACAGCTCGGAAGCTGACTGCTATAGGGTAAAATAATGATAGATATGAAAAAATTTAAACTAAATTAGTATTAAATATTGCGGTATGTTTGACAAATTATATATATATATAATAATATATATATATATATAAGTTATATATAATATATACAATATTTATAAGTCTATTATTATATATATTATATATATGTAATATAAGTATGATGTAGAAGATATATATATTTACATATCAATAAATATATAGTATTAATATCTATATATATATAAATATTATAAGATATAAGTATTTGTTTATAATATATATTATATACGCCCTGTCGATCGGACAAAGATAAGGTAAGAAGACATCGTGATACTGATAAGTCAGTGCCCCACGATATATATTATTATATATATATAAAAATGTATTTATATATTATAATTAAATATATATATTTTAGTATACTATTATTATGCAGGGCACTCGTGTATATGAGCGATGGAGCGACCGCTCCTCTTCATTAAGGGTAAAATTTGAATATAATTTAAACAACCATGTTTAAAATTGTATAGAATATAATTGTATGCAAAGTTTAAAAATGGTCTTTAATAGACAACACATATGATAGCTTCGCCTAAGTAAATTTTATTATAAATATATGTAATCGTGTATGTAGTTTTTTTTTATATATTTCATTTAAAAAAGAAGTCGGGAGTAGCGAGCAGAAAATATGTTCTGCTCTCAGTCCGGCACCTATATGAAAATCGTAAAGAAATCAAGACATCTGGAGTCAACTGAAGGTTATAATATATATTG
This sequence comes from Trachelipus rathkii, assembly GCA_015478945.1. NCBI lineage: Eukaryota > Metazoa > Arthropoda > Malacostraca > Isopoda > Trachelipodidae > Trachelipus > Trachelipus rathkii. The sequence continues at coordinate 18,132 of JABUQX010130453.1, forward strand.
GGCGATTAGCAGTAATGCGCTGTAAGTTGTGTGACATTATTATTTTTTTATTATACTATTATTAATTATTTATTATTCATTATTCATATATCATATATATAGAATATATATATAGTCATGATAATATTAATATATATTATAAGTATATAGATTATAATAATTATATATTACATATCTATATCATATAATCAGAAGTTTGGATTCGTTAGAAAGTATATAGACTTAATCGCACCTTTTCACAATCCCTCGGGATGCTCTGAGTATTTAAGGAATTATTGGAACATTTGCCAAAAACTGTTAAAACAATGGAAATTTTAACATCGAACGTGTAAACATGGTTTTTGAAGCGATAAGAGACCATGATAGAAGGGCTGTTGAAAATATTGAAGGGAATTTTGATAACTAACGGGACGCAGAGATCAAGCAGGTTGATAGGCAAAACCAATTGATGGTACCCACGATGTCGCGCGCACATCTTTTGGTCGGCCATTATATGCCATAACGTAGATTGTTTCATTATATTAATATTCAATCCAATGAAATGGCAGCTCTATACATTTTTTAAATAAAAGACTGTGATGATACTACAATTAGGAATTAGAAATTTAAAACAGTATCGACTGATCATAAATGAAAAGATTGAGATGTCATATATTTGTGGAGTGATAGATAGTCGTAAAATGCTTCTAGTTGCTAGCCGTAATGGTCAAAGCAGCTGTGTATGAAGTGGTGTGGAAGAATAAGTATGCTCGGTCGATATGAGAAGGTTAATTCGTTAGTGATACGATTTAGTATTACATCTCACTTTTTGAGCGCGAACAACACAATAAGATTATAGAATTCGTTAACACAAGTGATTTAAAAAGTACGTGATAATGTTGTATTGTGCTCGTCTATCCATTCTTAACACTTTTGAGATCACAATCTGAAACTTAGAAGGTTATTGGATATTGCTGAGTGTAATAATATTTTAACTTCCGGATGAAAGAGCTCTGGATTCTTTATACATATGAAAAAGTGGAATGGATAGATTTTTGAAGAAATATTGAAGGTGCTTAAAATTATTAAATAATCTATAAGCGGGATGGCGGCGAAGCTGCAGGTGCATCTTGATGATTAAGAAAAATTAAATCGTGATTGACGGAAGACGGGAAATAAGATTAAATGCGGTCGTCGATTGCAACGAAAGAGATATGTCCGCAATATCGCTCTTTGGCATTCTGGTGATTGAAGTTAATTTCAGAATCGAAGAAACTTTATTATTATAATCATTCGTACGAACAAGTGACGTTTTTGTTTTTAACGTATATTGAGTAGATATCCTAGAGGTGGGAAACCTGTCTTGTTATGAGCGATATTATGTTATATAGATATTCGATATAAATACAGTATGTATATAACGTCCAAGGTAATAGGTGAATTTATATAGTGAAACAGTAATAGTAATAATATATATAATTATGAAACAATGTAGTAGTATTATAATATTATATATTATTATAATATATATGATAAATTAATATATTTATGAAATTAGCTATGTTAACTGAGTATTTATTAGTGGTAGTAGTACGAGTAGTTGTAATAGTATTTATTTATGATAGCAACAAACATTTAGTTACAGATAGTATTTATCTAGTAGCTGCTAAAACAGTACCTCCCATCTATTTCCACATGGCCGACTGATATATATTCTATATCATATTAATATTACTAATATGATTATATATATTAATTTCTAAGCGCCGTATAATAATAATTATAATCGTAATATTATATATATATTAATTGTATAGATAATATATATGACATTAGTGTGTAATCATGGAGGGAGCGTTGGGAATGGAGGAGGATATAGCAGTGAAGATTTCACCAGTCACACTTGGGTAGACAATTCACAATGATTCGTGAATAAGCTGGATTACACGAAAGAATCAGGAATAGGTATTCGGAAATTTAAATTCCACCTGCCAACTCTCGAGGATATAGTGTGAAAGAACTGTGCGATAGATATAGCGAGGAGAGGCAATGGTAGTAAAACAATAAATTAAAGTGGAAGTAGATACGGGTAATAAGTAGAGAGATAAAATAAGAGAATAATTCTGTACTCAGTTGAAGATTGTAGAACAGATTGATGCTTGTTTCTTGTAGAAGGATGTGATGCAGGAGTACTGCGAAAACGGAGTCGTGTTCAGCTTCTTGTGGTACATTACGGGCAGGGTATACATCAAAAACTAATCATTCAAAGGGAAAGGAGCTTGGCGCTAAGTGCTAGGAAGGATTCAACTGTACAATAGAGACTCTAGAGTTGACTGTTTACGCCGTAGAGGGAAATGAGTAGGGCACTCTTTGGATAATTATGCTTTGTAATTTGAAATTAAAACTTGGAAAGTTTTGGAAATAGGAAAAAGAAGATATTAATAAGGTTATTGATTAAATTTAGAGATGAAGAGAAATGATATATTAAGCGAAATGGGGAATAATATTTTCGTATACCGTAAGTCGTAAAGAAATATAAGACTGGATTCTTTTTTGGCAATCCGATGGAGAGGAATCAGAAAATTACACAACTTTCATTTAGGTACGTATATGCATGTATATGTCAATGGTTTTTATGTATGTTTTAATTTCAATAATACTTGGACAATTTGGTAGTGATACAAATAGAGGGATTATGGTGGTCAGATATAGGTGGAAGAAACGTTCGTTAGGTTAATGGTGTAGTTTATCAGTATGATGTTCTATGTATTGCGTTGTATGATTGAGAATAGTTTTGAGTGATTAATAGATGTTTATGAGTATTTGAAACAGCTGTGACGATAAGCTAGTATTTTATAAGTCTTTGTTAATGATTTGTCTAATGGAAGATATATTAATTCACTTAGCTGAGAAGTGTCTATTATAGCATCAATCGATGACAGCCATAGGAAATCAGAGTGAAGATATAGAAGTTGCTATCGAGTAAATCTAATAGCGAGTAGATAATCCATGTTGTTGCGGAGTTCTGAAGAGATTTATACTCATCAACAAAACTAAGAAGAGTGATAATCCGAGTTTTGTTGAGTATCGGGGAGTTTTTTGATCAGAATAAAGAAGTGCCGCATGATGAACACAACAAGTTGATAATCCAGTTTTTCTAGAGCTGGAATTTTATGACAAGACTTAAAAAGATACTTACAAAGATAAAGCAGATTACTATAACATAACTTTGCTTCATCTTAAAAGTAATTCATTGATATTCTAATTTTAGGAGATGAAAGAGGAAATATATTTATTACCGGTTGTGTGAAATCACATCCTTGGGGTTTTGATTACTTGGTTTTATTAGGCTGTAAGGATTATGAGATCAGTCAATACTGTTAATGAATCCGATTTAGTATGAGCATTTTTCATTTGTATATAATTTCTATATATCCATTTATGATAATATCCTGTATCATACTCTTTTCTTGATCTTACAGTTAATAAGAGGTTTGGTAATAAATGAACAAAGTAACTGAACTACTTGACAAGGTAGATAAAAATGGAAATCTAATAACGGTAAGAATGGGAAAGTTTCTTCAGTAATTTGGGGAATACACATCAAAATAGAGTTGAACATCAGATCTATGTAATTGAACTATATATGTCTGTTCTTTTTATTGTAGTTAATATAGTATCAAAATTATAGCTATTATAAACATAAACTAGAAAAAGATTAAGAAAGGTATTATTCTGGAAGTAAGGGTATGTTTGAAATAATTTAGCAGGAAAAAATATGATATTAACTCATCGGTTACACAATTCCTTTTAGTCATAAGACTGCTTAAATGTTTAAAGAACCAACAGTTTCATTGTAGTTTTAGTATATAGATAACTGGAGACATAAATTCACTTCATAATGATGAAAAAAGGGGATGGCTTCACACTGCTTTACACTCTTCCGCATGAGTTTGAAGCTCGCACACATTTTATCCAATTGTTTGATAGAATGGATGGAGCTATATATTCTCAGACAGAGTAAATTATGTATGGCTCGGTAGCCAATATAGAATGAATCTCTGATAATTCATTCTTTTGTCATTTAAAAGACTTCTTTTGCATATCAGGAACATAAAAGAAATAATCTTTCATATTAAGATGAAAACTAAAATCTTTTTGTTAAAAACTGTATAGCACCTAATTACACTATGAAAACATGTTTTATATTTAAATGAGAAATAACGAGAGATTTTTTCTGTAGCTATTTCTGATCAGGTTTCATCTTCCATTCGTCTGGTATATTGCTTGTTGAATCTTGGTGAGTAACGATAGTAGGAGTTCTTGGTGGCGCAGCAGAAGGCTGGTGCGCAGGATAAATAACTGTTGGCGGGTCAAGTAGTGACATATTGAGGATTTTACCAAGTAGTATGCTGGGAAGTTGTGACAAGAGATAGGAAGTAGTAGTTTCTTGATGACAACTTCGGGGAAGTGAAGTTAGCCAGATTCATTTGGGTATTGTTAACAACGTAAGTTTAGTTTACAGCTGTGATGTTGAATAACTAACTGGCAACATATAAGTAGCAAAGATAAAGTCGGATGATCGGTAGGCAATTCCTCTCGTTATTTCTGGGAGTATGATGGGCCATTGTCCACGGAGGATATCCTTTGAAGGAGATGTTGAAAAGTTGAGGTGGATACAGCACAAATATCCTAAGTAGTAATTGTCCAAATATGCATATCTACTAAGGTGTATTAGTGTTTCTAATTAGGCGTGAAGTCCTGAGAGGTTTCATTAAGGAACTAACTTGAAGTAGTTACAATATAAATCGACTGCGATTTTTCTCGACATGAAGGGCTTCTTAAAAACATATTATTGTGAGGTGGAGCCATAGCTGTACATAGGGGAGAGTTCATATACCAGTCGTCTAGTCTTGATCCTCCGAGGTTTGTAAACCCAAAGTCAAGGTTTACGTCTACGGTTTGGGATGGAATATGAAGTACATCATAAATTATTGAGTCTGTCAGTCCAATTATGGTTATTGAAGTTTTCAAAACGTTGGATCCGAACTGTGCACTGATATCATGATTTTGTTCTAGGGCACACAAGTGGGTATTTGAAGACATTACTTTTCGAAGGCGTTTCAGCATCTCCAATGACTTTTGCAAGTCGTTTCGAATGTATATGGAGTCAAATCCTGAATATCGCGATAAAGATTGTACTTTGGCCAAAGGCTAGGTTTTCCTTAGCACCTGGGTTATATTTTCCATTAAGGTGAGGACATTCTCAAGTCTTGAAATCATCTGGTTCGACACGACGTAATTGATTTTCTTTGGTTAATTTTTTTTTTTCTATCCGGCAAACTTTGCAAGCTACCTCAGTTTCATGACAAATAATTTAGTAAGTAACTTCAAAGAGTCAAGTTTGCTCATTTGGCATCTGAAGAGTTGTCTACAGGTGAAATCAGTAATTCTCGGAACAAACACCATAATTGTGTCTGAGAAATAATTTTTCATTGTAAGGATGGCTGCAGCCGGCAGCCCAACAAGTAACATAACGGAATTGTAGGGTAAATTTTCCAAATTCGAATTATGTTTTACATAAGAATAGCGAAATAAAAAATTTATGGGAGATTTACAATGAGCGTGACTCAAGGATTAGGTCCTCCTACACACGTTTGCTAGGGCAAAAAAAAAACAATGAGTTCACAAGCTATAGCAGTAGATAAGAAATAATAATCAAATAATTCCATAACAGTAATAATTGTTCCTAAGTAAAATAATAAATTAAAAGTAAAACTAATATATTTTTGCTTCGTAGTTACTCATGGAAAAGCATTAACATAATTTGTAACATAATTATCATTTGCACATGCTATTTCATTGGAGCATATTGGTGCTTGCCATGAGCTCAGGTCGGTTGAAACATCGTATTTAGTAAAATCCTTTATAACACTACCTTTTTAAAGCCACTCAAATAAAATAAAGCTAGCAGTAATTATTTATTTCAAAATCTTTTAAAGGCTATTCCATTTGTAGTATTTGAAATAAGAACCAAATAAATTAAATATAATTTTTCGTATACGCATATTTTTTTTTTTTTTTTTCAATTATTTTAAACAAAGAGGAAAACCAGATAATTATTCTTTACTTTCAAACGTCTGTGTTAATGTTTCGGAGGACAGGGGATTAAATGACAAAGAAAGAGAAGAAAATAAGTTGGATTAAGTGAAAGGTTAGGATAAACGGAGAGTTCTCGAGTATGTTTATACCATGGAGATTATATTCAGAAAGGAGATCAAACCGTGGGTAAGATAGTTATAGTGATAACAGCAAGGCATTTTAAATAGCATGGTTCTTTGCATGTTTTTCCATAGATTAAGGGTTTTTCACATATGGAGTAAATAAACGTCAAGAGTTTATAACCTCCGTAAAAAGCGAGTGATGACTCCGGGATGGGTAATGGCCGGAGTTGTAAAAGTAGTCAATCTTTCGAGTCTGTGTACCTTAATTGATATTTGGTGTTGTGATTTGTACAGATGTTTCGAAACTCCAAATGCGGTCAATGTTGAATCCAGTATATAAGAAAATGAGAGATAAACACTATACAGCGATGCTCGCTCCTGCGCGAATCTCGATGTGAAAGTGCCTGAGAGGTTGAGACATGAAGGGAAGAATGTTCAGGGAGAAAACTCATCGTCGAGAATTCCGGGATCGAGAAAGAGCATCGCGCGACTATTATTATAAGACACGGATGGTCTTACAAGCTCGAGTCAAGACTCGTAAGGTTCTGCCATGGTATAACCAATCGCATTACATTAAGCCAATTTGAGGTTAAGATTGAGGGGCATGTGGCAGTGTAGATAGCAAACCGTACTGCGCGAATGGAAAGGATTTCAGAACGATTTAACGATGTGAATGCTGGTAGCTTTTGTCATGACCCCATACAGTTTCATTCTGAACTTCCATTGAAAGTATGGTTGAAGGTATGTCGTGATAACATTATGATATCTGTACTATTGATAGAAAGCGCAGGGCTGCGGATGATCGTGAGAGCTCTAGCTGTAATTTAACGGGGATAAGGTCCGATATAAGTTAGGGAAACAACAATTTTGGATTTACTGAAGGGCTATTTATTATCTCAGCTTAGCTGACACGGAGTCCAATTTTTGTACAGAACTTCACTCTCATGGCAAACATCGGCTTGTGATTTGGAAACAGTTGAGTATCATAGACGCTCTGTAGAGAATTGACCATTGTTTCCAGAGATAATTGATGTAAGGTTCAGCGGGGTCGGAGATGGGAATCAGAGGCGCCCTTGTTATTTTTTAAAAGAGGCAAGATTTCTATATTGGAAATTTATGTCTAGGAACTCCACTGCGTATACGAAAAGTGTAGTTTTTCGGTTGGGTATTCACTTAATAACCGTTGTTTTCAAAGCTGTCAGAACAATCCAAAGTAACAGATGATCAGTACTGACTGTTGTGCGAGATGAGATATATAAGTAACCATTACCATTGGATCCAAGCAACCCAGTCAGTGGACATAATGCCTTGCTGAAGGGCGGGCGTTTTTACCAACCGTCAACAGCATATTTGAGGTCGTACTGCACGTCGAACTGGGTGGATGAATAGACGTTTTCTCATCGACGACTAGTCCCATTGGACCTGAAGTAGCCATGGGACTACGTCAGTGGGTAGATAAAGTAGAAAGTTACTGGTACATTTATTAAGTATCGTGATTAGTGGGTAAGAGGGATGAGAAGTCAGTTTTGGTGATGTTATTTAACTTCTATAGTCAATGAATAGTCTCAATTTACAGTCAGGTCTTACTGATGGCCCACCGGGGCAGAATAAGGGATTTGGGAGTGAGTGATATTCTGCTCTCAGCAACTCACAACTAGTTGTGCTTTCATGCAAGAAGGTGGAACCTAGTTCACGGGTAATTACTGGTGCGGGTGCCTCTATACAATGGATGGGTATGTTTGTGGCACTCCCCCTCAATGGTCCAAAGCTTGAAAGCTGCCTGGATGTTGTAACAAAAACATTATTGAGAGACTGTTGATTTGATGTTGGGCCAATGATGGGGGTTATATCCTCGATATAGGAAAGGAGTTCTTAACTGTATCTGGAAAAGGGTTTTTTTCTTCCCAAGAGAATGGGGGAAAGGTGACTTTTCACCCGAGCGGATTACATGAAACATTAAACTAAAAATGTAGATCATAGCACATTTTTATTATTATTATGAGGACAATCTTCTTCACTAAGAGAGAAAACCTGGCCCACAAGCAGGATGTTTTTTTCTAATATTGTTTCTTGCGATATTATTGAAAGAGAGCTATTGTTCGGAGAAGTAAAGTCAAGTAATGAACTGGGTACTGGAATTAGCGTTCGACTCATGAGCTTGGAATCCAACCAAGGATACTAAGGGGTCTGTTGAGGAACTTCCCATCCTCGAATACCGACAAATGAGAAAGGAGCAGGGTGGATAGAATGATCGGTTATCATAAGTAGCCAATTGTAGAAGAATTTATGGCTAAGTCTTTAGCTCCTCGGAAGCGTATAGTTGTGACTCGTTAATGATATGATGAGTTCGCCTAGAGGATCTTAAGTCAATTGATCATCAGATATTCTCCTTCAAGCCAGCTCCTCAATACAGTATATGGGCAGGCATATAACTTCTTGCCAGAGAAAAGAATAGTGTTGACACAAAGATTTGTTTGATCGAGAAAGTATGAGGCAGTGGGTTTCAGCAGATATACTCTATCAGGGATACATTGATGCTCCGCGTCAGTCCCCTTAATGTTATGACCTCCGAAATTTCAAGGGTGTTAATAGCCTGCTGTCATCAAATCATTTTATACTTATTGATATTGTTAGCTAAGTGGTCATGTCAATATATTATCACAAACAGAATAAGTAGCGACTTAAAGCGCGACAGGTTGACAATTGTGGGTGAGTCATGATCCTTGTATCGTCGAATTGTCTCGCAGCGGATTGTTTGAATAAGATCGGGAAGCTTGTGGGGATAACGGATTCTACCATATGGGTACTGGGTATTCACGGTGTGTTGGATGAAGTCAGAGTTCCAGCGGGCTTTCCCAACGAGGACTCATCTTTCGGGGAGCAAATAGTTTAACGGTTTAAGTAGGTTGTTACCTAAAGCTTGTACAGTCGATCCCTCAAAGTGACTGTTTACAGTGACACAGGGATATACAAAAATGCGAAAGAGAAGTAGGAGTTGATCAGCATAATTAGAAAGGGGGTTTGTTCAGATAGTGTAGGAGAATAATTCTAGAGAACCAGTTTTTATTGCACTTGTTATATTGTACTGCCCATCGGGTTTGAGAACTTTGTTTCTGAACATTGATACAGGGATCCACGGGGAGTACGGACAGTTTGAAGAGCATTTAACTATCCGGGATGAGGTCCTTGTGACGAGAAAGCTTTAATTTCTGGAATATTTCGTTGACAGCGAAATTGGATTAGGGGATTATAGGAACTGGTTCAAATGGTCTTTGATGCCGTTGATTTCTTGCAAATAAAGGTATACAATTAGCCTAAGTTATTGGCAATCTTGCTTATATGTCAACTTATGCTCGACAGTAATGGATAAAAAGGTCTGCGACTATAACAATAGGGGAAGTTGGATATCTTGATTATATTTATTCTGATTCTATAGTAGTTTTTTGTCGAGCATTCAGTCATTATATAGTACACGGTTATAGGAGGCACGACCAGCGATGCTTCTATTTGAACGGAGCCATTTTTAGGTTTGAAAGGGGATAAATAAACTCTTAGGGTTATGGACTAGGCTTTTTACTTCTTATTGAGGGACTCAGTCCAAGTTTGGATAAAGGTTGCGATTATAGGATGACTGATCTGATTGCTCTTCAGTACTATATGAGTGTTTTGTGTTTCTTGGTTTCTAATTCTTTCTTATGCGGAGATTGGGCAATTGAATTTGGACTTGGTATTGTCCGTTTCGAGAGAATCAGCGTAGGAAAACCAGTTTCTCCCATATGATATCGTCGATCAACTCATTCTATTTCATTTGTTAAATGTAATAGTTCTTGCACAATTTCGGTCTATGTCGAAGGGGAAGCGACTGCAAATAAAAAGCGGTGGGCAGAGACGGATTCATAGTCCCGCATATCCATTTCCTTGTATGCCTCCTGCGCAAGACGTTCAAGGCGCTAGGGCAACATTTTGGAGGGAGTTCGCCTTTAGGTGATGTTCGTCGGCTGACGGTGATATGCCTGGAAGGACGATTTATGTTGGCTGTTCTCTGATTCTCTCAAACGGTGGTACAACTTTACGAGATGCATCCGACGAACAAGAAAATATCCGGAAACGGGCGTCGTCCTTGATGACAATCGATCAACTGCAGTGGAGTTCACCTCCAGTTGCCGGAGCTAGTAACGCGCAACCATTGTGATGGGCTGGAGGTAGTGGAAGTGAACAATATATCTTCAAAGTCCACCAGGTTATGAGAAGCTCTTGTTCGAATTCTCGTGCTATTTGTCAGACCTGGGGTCCAGCTACTTTTAACTTTTGCGAATTCTTCAGGAGTTGAGTGAGTAAAGAATGGACTTCTGTTAATCTTATTATTTTTTAATTTCATTTGGGGAGACTGTTAATACTTCGTTCGCCGTAATCATTTGAGGAATAGACGGCAGCTAGAAGCGCAGTCAATGAAAGGATTCCTTGATATGGCTTTGGAAGCATCATCATAGTTGATCTTTTTGTTGGCTCCAAGGCAGAGTGGGGTACGAGACTTTTCGCGCTTGGGTGAAAGGAATTTTGGATTTAGGGTAGATGAGGTAAGATGTAAGTGGTCATCAGCCATTCAACATCTCGTTAACTTTACCATTTCGGGTTTAGATTCAGCTCCATAACTTAAGGTTTGATCATTTTGAGACTTTCATTTTATTTCTCTTAGTTATTTGCTTAGTAAGGTTTAATTTAGTGACTATGAGAGCTGAGTACTCGTCTGAAGAGATCCATCATTCGTTGCATTCGATTTATCAAGGGAACAAATTAACGCATGGGGTGAGAAGAGTACGAACATTATTAAGGTATATAGTGTCTCAACGCGTATACTGTTTAGTCTGTGGCTTTCATTTCTTTTTTCAGTGATAGAGTCTGCAACTTGGCATTTTATGTCAGAATCCAATTCCAATCTGTTACTGTATATTTAAGGAAACCAAGCTAGAGCTGATGGATTTATATATACTCTCCAAAATGCATAAGTGGAAAGTGTAATTAGAAACACTGAAATGGGAATGAACCAAAGGACCGAAAAATAAAACAGTGATGGAATGTGTGAGCCACTGCACACAGGCGGCGACGCAAGCAGAGCCATTCAGGTCATTGGATGGCCAAAAGACTGACTTATAAGTTACGGGGCGTGGAATGAGAGTGATATGAAGAGTATGAGCTGCCATTCATTGGGTCATGAATTTTAACAATGATTTCGTCGATCTAGGTGATATAAAGTAATTTCAACGAATGTAGTTCCTTATTCACTCCACCACTCGGGATTAGGTGAAATAGTCATAGATATAAGACATTAACGGTAACAATAAATAAGTAATAATAAGTATATAGGGGTAACAAATATAAAGGTATTGCGTGATCAACTTGAGGTGACTGGTAACGATTCTTTTCCTGGGATCTGGAGACGGGAACAACGTCGGTCTCGCTCTCTTGTTATGACGGAGCTTGCAAAACTCAATTCTACAGAAAGGAGGGCATTAGGTAATAGCATAGAGAGAAGAATTCAATTAGGATCAAAACGAAGACCTAGAGTATGAACGTATAGCGCCGGCCACCGATTAAAGAGGGTGGAAAGTTGTAAGTCGGGGCAAGTCTTTGTAATACTTTGAATTGGAGATATTAACTTTCTTTTGGGAAATCATGAAATAGATTATATTTTATAGTTATTTTTAGTTTAAGAGATGAGATGAATGAATACATAACAAACGTTGAAGCGGGGAAATATTTCGTATCGTGAAGTCGGAGAAATATGTAGACCTTAGGTATTACTTTTTTGCAATCCGATGGGGGAGGAATCGAATAGAAATGTAACAACTTACCGTTACTACTTAGAGTTAATTGTTATACAAATTTATTTTCATTTTTTAATAGGATTTTAGATATTTTAAATTTTGGTAGTTACAAATAAGGGGATGTTGTCAGTTAGTTGGATATTCTTAGGTAGAGTTTAGTTCTATGTTCTTTTATTAGAACAGTTCCTAATTATAAGCGAAAGTCAATCTATGTTATACCTTAAAAACTTTGGTCATACTATAAATTTAACCTTACCTGTGCAAGGTAAGGGAAAAATATTAAGATGTTAGTAAGTTCCTGTAATGCTTTCTAAGCAAACTAAGGCTTTGAGTCGCGGGATACGTGTATAAGTGGAGATTTAAAAGACTTTTGCATAAATCGTATCAGGAACAAATAAAGTGTAAGAGAATATGATTTGGGTAATTACATGCGCTGTGAGTTGGAACTCTTATACAGAGCAAGCAACTGAAAATTCAAAAAATGATGTAAAAATGCATGTGAGCATGTATTTTTTCTGTAGTAACCCTTTTTAGTAGAGAAATGAATAATCGATTGATGTCGTTTCGAGAAATTGCCAGGACAAATTTAAATTTGGATCTCCACACTTAGGATACGGAAATGCTGTATACCAATACAAGTCAGTATATTTCTATAAATCATGCGAGAAAGGGCCGATGAAATTTTAGGAAACTAATTCAGATAGAGAAATATCGGTGCTTAAAAACATTTCTTGCGGTCCTGCATTCGTGTGGATCTGACATAGGATCTTGAAATCTTGCTTTTTATCGTACCAAATGAAAATTAAAATGATGAAATACTAGAATCAGGCTCATACAGGTATGATATTACATGATGCGAATAGGCTTGTGTTAGAGTGATTGTGTCCAAACTTTTAAGTAAGACTTATGTGAATGCACATGTCATGCAAGCAGCTTACGAATAGCCTGAAGCTCTTAAGATAGGTAACAATAATAGATTATTTAAAAAAATTTTAATAACAAAGATTATTATTAAATAGGGTGCAGGTATTGCAAATTCAATATAACTATTATAATATATGATAATAGTTACTAGGTATGATAGTCTATATATATCTCATTTATATAAATATATTTATACGTAGCCATTGTAGATTCGCGAAAAAGATACGGTAACGGCGAACGGAGCGAAATCAGTGATTTCTGAAAGTTGTGCACCACGAATTATATTATCTAAATATATATAATTTATAAATTAAATACTATATTAATTATATCTAGTTAGGTATATTACTATCTAGTATCGCTGTTATATGTATATTTATAATAATATATACACAGGGGACTCGTGAAATTAGCAAAGAGTTAAAAGCGTCTCTTCTTAAGCGAAATATCCGCTGTTCGAGACATAACACGACATGTTGTTTCAATTGTATGATAAACATGTAGTATGCAAATTTTAAATTTTTGTAATAAGACAGAACGTATGATAATTGAGCTTAATAGTTTAGAATTTTAATAAACTACATGAACAACCAAGCAATTTTTAATAATGTCTATTTAGTTACAGCAAGTCGGAAGAATTAGGAAATTCGTTTTCGGTCAAGTTGAATCTATCAGTATATGTAAAATTTCTTATGTTTTCTGAAATTTTTAAAAGCAAGGTTGTAAAATATATTAGTTTGGGTCGATTAGCGTAATCGCTGTAAATTGATCGTACATTACCCCCTTTGAAAATCCGATTCTTATTGTATATAAAACCATTATGATTTTTATTCTGATCAATGTAGTGTATATATACCTCAGTATATATAAGTATACTATATGTACTATAGTTATATAGTAATAATATATATAGTATACATATGTATTATATTTGATAGTATAATATAATATAATATAACTGGATTTTATGAGATGATGTCATTAGAAATATGATCACTAATTCCACCTTTTTTTCACAATGTTAATCAGGGATGGCTCTGTATGTTGTCAGATGAATATTGGAAATAATTTCCAGAAAGAACTATGTATAAAACAAGATTAGAGAATTTGAATACGAACGGAAACATTAGGTGTTTAACATAGTGAACTCCATTGCTTAAAGAGTGCTTTGGAATCTATTTCGAGAATGAAGCAACAAAGGGAAACAGCATCAAGCAGAGAGCTTTTGCAAGACTGATTGAAGTGATGCTAATTTTGTATTTGGCTACCCGCAGGCTATAGCATAAGAATTTTCGCGCAGTAATAATGCCGACAATGACGAGATTTGTTTCTTAATAATAAAAAGTCCAATGCAAGAATAGCACTATTTTATTAACAGACAACTGTGATGTGAGTCAATTAGAATTAGAAAATATTAAAACAGTATGGACCCAGTCATAATGACGTAATGCGGAATTGATGATGTTATGTGGGTAAGATGATATCGATTCAAATGTCTCATTATTAACGATATTTAGAAAATGCAGCCTGCGTTATGAAGTGAGGATGGGTACTATAAGTAGTTCGCTCGCGCGTCTAAGTGAGGAGAGGTTTATCGGTGTTTAGTGATACATTAGTATCAGGTCTCACTTATTCGAGGCGTGGCACATTTAGATTTTTAATATGAATTCATTATCCCAAGTTTATGCCATTATAAGAGAGAACAGGACGTTACCTGTTCATGACATTTTTTTAACAGTCTTGAAGGCTCCAACAATTATGTGACTTGAAGTTATATATAATAGTGAAAATTTAATCCGGAAAGGAGTCTTTAGTACATGTAACGTCATTGATGAAAAAAATTGGAATCGTAATAGTCCTCAGAATCGGTATTTTGAGAGTTTTCTAAAATATAAATATCTAAAAAATGGCATCTGTACATCTCATGAAAAGCTGCTCTTGTAGTTAAAAGAATAAAATTTTCGGAATACAATGGGGGCAAGATAAACTGAATGCCGTGCGCTTGCAACAGAAAGAGATATACTCAAAATTTGTTTCTGTTTGACAATATGCTCTTTTGTAGTTAATGGGCAGTTTTAGAAACTTTATTTAAAAGTCATTCGCTACAGGTGACTTGTATTTTTTTTTAAGGATGGATAAGGAAAAGTGCTAAATTAGACCAAAATGTGATCTTTTATATATGCAATAAATATGATAGTTCTGTTATTCTGAACTCAATATAAGTAAATTTAAGTATGTATCATATAGATATATAATATATGTAATAATAGTTACCATTATTATTATTAGTGTATGTATATTATTGATATATTATATATATATTATATAATACTAATATAATATATATATTATTAGTTTAGTTAATGTGAAATTCACCCAATCCTTTTCACCATGATGTTCTACCACTTGATATGACTACTCTAGTAATAAATATTACCGTTGTATGATTATAGTTATAATATATATATATATAGTTATACTATATATATTTATTTCTAATATTTTATATATAGTCGCTGCTTGTATTAACTTACTAGGTATATATAATATGTATATAATAATGACTAGCGACAAGAAGTATAGTAGTATAATGTGAAATTCGCACCCATCATTATCACCTTAGAGAGGTTGCCGATGGATATATATATAGTATTACTAATTATATATATAATACTTATATGTATTATATAATATATGATATATGTAAGCATATATATTAATAGTATATAGGTATATTGAAATAAGTATAATATATATATGTAGTAATAGGTATTATTGTTATACGCCTAAGTTTTAGATATTTAAAATAGCTTTATTTAAGTTGATTATGTATAGTAATACATGTTCTGTATAATGTTTTAATACAGTATTTAAATTTATTTCAAAAGTATTTAGATATTTATGTTAAATCGAACATAAGAAGGTTGTAAATCATAATTAAAAATTCAGATAAAAAATTTCGGAAAAATTTTACTGACTTTGTTTTCTAAACAAAAATATGGAGAACCCAGTCGAATGAAATTTTGATTTTTTTGATAGAATTACATAATCAGTTGCATCACATGATATTGGGCGAGGATGTTGTGTGTGACATAGTGGAGTAAGTGATCTTGATCTCTATGGGTTGAGCTAGGTTTTTTTGATTTATAATTTTGTTTATACCAATGGCATCATGTGATGGGAATTTTATTAATCCAATAATTGCCAGGAAATATTTTTTAAATAGAAAATGAAAAGTAGGTGAGTAATATAAATGTACTTGTGTAAATTGTGCATTAACGATTATCTAACAGCGACGCGATATTAAGTAATCAGGAAAGCCCCCGCACCCCGACAATAATGTGTGTTTGAATTTTTGTCGAGAGTCGGAAGTCAGTTTTTAAAATATATCGGACTGCTTAGAGTCAATAGTAACTTCTATACAACACTCGTACTGAAAAATATTCTACACCTGACACGCAGGGTTAACTTTAAGCTACAATATACATTATTTAAGCTCAATTTTGTCGGGATTTGGACGTCTTATAATTTCATCTGCATGTTGTTACTTTTCAAATTCGAATAGTAGATATTTTTAATTGTACTTTTTTATATAGCTTGCAAGGTCAGAGCTGACCTATTGCCAAGATTTTTCGCTCGAGTGAAGGAGACCAAATAACCATCCAGTCGAGGTCAAAGTTCCCTTTAATTACTGTAATTTCCACACGAAATTATGGAGTCTTAGGTGTTTTTCTTACAATTATGATACCCTAGCGAAAAGCAACGTTTACGCAAACTCTTTCGACACCACGCTACGAGTATTCAGGAAAATGAAGGTTAAAGAGTTCTTAGGAAAAAATTTCCTTTCCGACACATTATCTAATTCTTACGAATTTTCTTGTTTTTCGTGTATCTGTCCTGGCAAGCTTTTCTTCTTTTCCAGTTGAACACACTCGCATTTAATTAAGAAATGCTGCCTCGAAAAATAGAAAGGTCATTTTTATTATCAAAACAGAGAATACATCTAAATAAACTATTTAACACATACTCGCGCACGATAAGAATTGAAAAGACTAGACAGGGTTTTCGCTCTTTTAAAACTTTCTCTAATTCTAGCATGATACAAAATTTTTCAGAAACAATTAAGTACTCAAATGTGCTAGTTTAACTAAATATCCAGTAACATCGTCTGAAAATCTCGAATCTCCTAATTTCTCGATGTCTTTGGCTTAAAATCTGTCTCCTACTACTACCATCTTATGTTTCTGCTACTGCTCTCCTAAACGAAAAGATTTTTCGACTCTTTTAGATATCTTACACTTCTCGAGCACTGTTACTTCTTCTCTCCAACTGCGAAGTCCTCTACTTACTTCAACGTACACACACTGAGTGGTTGGCGATCCTCTCATACTGATGTCACAGGTGTGAAAGAGAGGCAAACATTCAGATTCTCAACGATCTTGGAACAGTTAGATTAAAGATACCTACACACATCCAGATCGTCCAACCATCTTAAACACCTTGATTTAGCTTCACCATTCTCCTTTCTCGCTACAAATCACCATTTCCCCTATCGTATTCTGACCACATCTTGTAGCTCTAAAGTAACACTTCATTTCCAGCAGCTCCGCCTGCCCTAAGCGAACTTTCTGGCAGAATTATCGGGCTAATTGGGTGCATTGCGTCGTTTTGCCAACTATCGCTTGAATGAATCATGTTTTGTTCCGGAGAAGGCCTCTGCTTCTGCTGAGGTTGCTGTTATCGTCGATAGGATGAACAGGTTCATTTCATCTTCCACTATAACTTTTTCTCCCCATAATCCATGGTTCGATTGGCTCTTGTTCTCGTGCCATCCAAGAGGGTGACATTGCGTACTAAGGGCTTGAAGAACTTCGTTCCCTATTACTACATACTATTTTCGCTCGGCCCGGTAATCGATGCCAGGGATATTATTCGATGGCAGAGTTTTCTTCA